>DWNE01007542.1:0-12166 GCA_018249875.1 Cecropterus toxeus | reverse complement strand
TGTCCATGGGCGGTAGTAACCACTTACCATCAGGTGGGCTGCTTGCTCGTTTGCTATTTCATATTTATAAAAAAAAGCAAACGAGCATGCAGTCAGTCTTACCTCAGTTAAAATGAGATTCATAGGCATTCTCTAATCTTCGCCACTCCATCCTGTCCTGCGCCATCTGAATACAGCAGTTAAATTGCCAATAGATAAGTTGGCTACCCGTTGGGGACTAAGTTGGGACTCCTTGGATACTTCCTTGGACTCCTGTCTTTCTTGTTACATCATTACATCCTGAGTACTGCAGTACTTCATACTGCTTTTATTAAGCAAAATACATGTTACGGTGGTGCCTTCATTGAACCACAAACGGTTCAACCTTCATCTATCTTACTTAGATACTTGAAGTATGCACCAACTACTATAGCATTATAATAGACATAGATATATTTTAGACCTTAAAGAGGAATTTAAGAAATGCTTGATGAATATTCGTGAGGGATCAGAGAAAGCTTGTCCTAAATAACTTTGACCAACAACAAGGCTCTATAATAGGGGTCGAGGGGTCTTAGAACGACGTCGAGTTAACACACTCGTCGAATGAGATTAAGTTGTCGAGACTAAAGCAAAAGTTCTGTTGGAAGTTGTAATTAGAGATTCAAAGATTATGTTTTAGCTGAAGACAGCAAGCAATTTCTAAGGTTTTCCTTAAATTAACACATTGGATATCTGATGCAGAATAATTAGTTGCTAAGTGTGTATAATAATTATCATTTAATTTCGGATGTAATAAAATATGTAATATATTAAAATAGTGTAATGTTATGAGTATAAATTACCTATAAACATAACAGATACGGTACTAGAAATTATAATATAAGTATTACATTATCCAAATCCAAAGGATATTTTCATCGATAAAAAATAAACAACTTCCCTTTGAATACCTGTCTTTTGAACGACGGACCAAAATTATAATTTCGTACGAATTTACGAATATACATGGTATAGGCAATATGCTACACACATCATTTTCAATTGTAACATTAATCTACACTACTACTATATATTATTTTACTCGCGTGGTGGAGCGGGCACCATACCGGTCTGACTGGGTTTTGCGTCCCTGGCTAGACAGACATCTGAATTTCGGGTCTGGGTGTTTGTTTGTGTATTCGTCCTAAATAATAATAATCGAATATCCTAAATATCCTATGAGTGTAGAAAACGTTATTCTATTTATTAATTTGTTCGTTAATGTTCGTTCGACACGCAGATCGTTCCAGCGAGCGTGTGGTGTTACCATAACTTGCTTCGGATCTGCCTTTGTCAGGATGTCCGAGCGTTAACAACGGGAGCTGCCAATCTCGGGGTCAAATTGGGAAGCTCTTTGCGGACCGCCACGTAAGCTCCGCAAGTATTGGTTTATTGAAAACGTGACTGACTGTCATGTAATTTTGCATATTTATTACGACATTATCGAGTTTGTTAATCTCGAAGTCTCGTTAGTTTCAAGATTTATTAAAAACATAGAGTTTTATTAGGTCTAAAAAATTCTAAGTCTTGACACTTAAGGATATGTATGTAATTACGGCATTCTATAAATAATGACGAGTGATTATAATAAGTTTACGAATTGAGGTTCCACTTCTGAAATCTGTTATTACTTTTACAAGTAACTATTATTGTTCAAGTAGTTTTGTAATAATTTTAAAGTTTTATCAACTAAAAAATAATGGTATTATTTCCTATTACGTTTAGTTAGCAAGTTATTGATGCGGTATCTGTTTTGGTAACTCAAACTTAACTAGTTTAAGTTGAACTCAAGTTAGATGGTGCGGACAGTTGCAGGGGCCCCTCGAGGGTCCTGACGCGAATGCCAGCTCGGTATATTGCTACAACTTGGAAAATATAAGTTTTGTTAGGTTTAATATTCAACATTAACGTTACATCTATTTCTGCCTTATATCGACAATTTTAACCGCTGGTGGCCTCTTGTACGTGAGGCACGTAAAAATAATCATCATGTAAAATTTAACTTTAATACATGAGGTGACTGCAAATGTGCTTTAGATAGTCATCACACAACAGAAGATAGAATACCTACATGATCATCAACAAAAAAAAAACGTTTTACTGTATGGCTTTTAAATATTATACAGCAAAATATTATTATTTCTAAGTATTGTAGAGGTAGTTTATTCCAATTTAAATATATACATACAATTTTATTTACTTTATAGGAATAAACGAGAATTAGAAATCAATCTATCTCCTTATTTGAATCCGTGCATAGAAGAGTTTTGAGTTTACCTGTAAAAAAAACTTGGAAATTATAAAAGCCTAAAAATACTATTTTATTCAACAATAGCAGTCAATATCAACTCTTTATATATTCTCGTTGGATGTATCGTGGTAACACCGGATGGGACACATCCACGCTTGTCCCGGGAGGCTGGGCGCGGCGCGTAGCAACAAACAGGTAGTGTGGGCGACCGAAGGCCCGCTCAGAAAAAGCGTAAGCCAGTAGCCGTGCGTAGGGCTGCCAGATACTAGGTATATTTCACTTTTTTATATAATACTCCATATCCTACCACCTAATTAACTAGTAACATTACTTAAAAATATTAAAACAAAAAATCCGACCATGATGATATATGTAAAGTTTTTGTAGTTAAGTTTTCGTCAAAATAGTTAATCTATTATAATATATGTACATTTAGAGTGGACTATTTACTAGCTTTCATTTGATACCTACATTGTGGTGATAATACCCCCCCCCCCCTTTCCTACATTCAAATTATATAGCCTAAGTCAATCTGCAAACTAAGATGAGTCTAATCACTAATGATATGTCATACTTCACAATCCGTCCAGCCGCTTGGACTGTAGCGCTTGCCAATGAAATAGACAAACAGACATACAAACATACGTACATCCATGCTCTTAATGAACCTTACCCTCTTTCCGATGCATTTGGGTAAAAATAGAACTTTATATACTGTCTATTAACTAAAATATCAGTTAGTAACAATAGGCTGCGATACTCAGCTATAGTATACGCAGCTATATTAAGTAGACTGCATGGTTGTTTGTAATATCCCTTTATATAAAATACAAGTCAAGATGTATAAACATACACTTCTACAAAATATTCTCGTAGAAAAGGAGCTAGCTTCAACTTGTTTCCATATACATTCCCTCAGGATTATGCCATTTGTCCCTCGGGATTCTTCAATCCATGAAACATCGCTCCACTGCTGCTAAAAATGAAGGATGAGCGTGTCAGTGGTCGAAAAAAGATTTCTCTAGTACCTAAACTCACTAAGTAACTAAACCATAAGTAACTAAACCTCAAGTATACAATTATACAAGTAAACATTAAGTATACTTAAAGTTTAAACATGTTATTATAATAACTTAAAAAAAAACTTTGAATCGGCAATAACATCTACCTATTTAAATTAGAATAATTATTTCATATTTTTTAAACAATAGAAGATCTAGTAAAAATAGAAATAATAAACCATAGAATATATAACGATAATATAAAAAATAAAAAAATACGAGATAATCTCACAAAAAATATTTTTCCAAGACTTACAATGTGCTCGTTATAAAGTCAAAAATAATAGGCAAAAAAACAAATCCGAGAGTTGATAATAATTAAGATACTTAAGACCGCCATTAATAATGTTGCAAAAGGTTGTGTTGAACAAGAAATCATTGTTATATACACACACTCATTAACATAAATAATACGTCATTTTGGAGATCCGTGGGACAAATAATGAAACTTTCAGAATATTATACTTACTATTATTTTGTGTCTGTCTGTTATAGAGCAATGAGTGTGAAGTTGTGACTATGATCAGTTAATAGTCTGCAATAGCTAATATACCTATATATATTATACCTAAAGGGTTTCGGGTTCGATCCCTGGCAAAGGATAAATAAATTTAAGAATTGAAACGTGTTCTGTGCCTTGTATATGTTAAGTAATATTATACTTTTTAGCGTGATTTTTTCACATATTTACATTTATATATATTTACATACATTTTTTTTTATTGTGCTTATCTGGGGGCACGTTGGTGCCCCCACCAAGTCGAGCGCGAAGCATGCACTGCCGTACCATCCTTTACTGGAATTAAGGTATACTTCAACAGTTTAATTTAATATTATTATAAATTGGAAAGTTAGTGAAAATGTACGTATTTTTGTGAGCCTGTCACACAAAAACTAATGACTAGTAGTTTTGACAAAAATTTAACACACACAAAGTTATGAACTGAATTAACACATACTCGTTACCGTGGTAAATGTGACAGAAGCAGGCGATGCCGCAGGAAAAAGCTGGTGTGATTATGTATAACTATACTTATATATAAAAATGAAATGGTGTGTGTCTTTATGTTACTCAATCACGCAAAAACCACTGGTACGATTACATGAAATTTGCATGGATGTAGCTTAACTGGTCAGTCTATAGGCTCCATTTTATTTCGATATTTTCGCTATTTATAGATGTGATTATTTTGTTGCGAATGCTAAAATGAGCAAACATTTGATGGCACATACGAGGTTACCATTTAATTTTCTATCTCGAAGGTCCATATCACTTTTGTGTGTACCTCCAATAGTTAGCGAATAAAACCTCATTCTTTTGTCACGTGGCAAAACACGGGTACTGCAGGTTTCAGATAAAGGTTTCAGATAATAAATGCTCAAATATATAATTTAATAATAGTAAGAGATTAATTTTAAACACTTACGACAGTTTCATAGCCATCCAATATACAGAACCCAGTTTCTTGAGCCTGTTTCAAGCTTTGCCGGATTTCTTTATCAGCAACCTGTCTACTCAGTATGATAGAGTGCGAATATATTCATAAATTAAATATTCATAGATGAATAAAAATATTACACGATCTCTAAAATACCCGTTAAGCGGTCTCCAGGCTGTTGGTTATCAGAAATGATATGAGTTAAGCAACTCCGAATATCAAGTAGGTGGATAACCGCTGGTAATATTTTGATGAGATTTTGTTGACAATTTAGTCAACTGTGTCATTGGTTTAAGGGAAGTAGTGTTCCGGGTTCTATCTCCGGTAAATAGCTCTACATAATGGTGGTAAAACTTTTGGTGGATCGATTCTGGAAGAACCATCGCCACACCCATGTCTGCTACATAATGTAGCAGAAATTGGTGTCCAATTGGTGTGGTATACGCTGTTATGTTCTGGTCTGAAGAGTAAGGGAGGCATACTTATCTGAGGGGTTCGAACTTAGCCTTCAGAGGTAGCAACGCATCTGTGGCCAACGTTAGGTAAGACTTTGATCTTAGCTGGGGTTCTTACTGTGTCCATTAGCGGTAATGGACACTTACCATCAGGTTACCATCAAACTGGCTCCTTAGCTACATCCATATTATAAAAACAAAGTCATTCGATATAAGTGTGCCCGCCCAACTTGATTCTACTAATTCTATTATCTTTCTGTATTTAATCAAACATTTTATTATTGAAGAGTAGTAACACATCCATTATGAACTTCAGATACAAATCCTCTCGTATATTGAGTTGATTACAGATGTCTATGGGCGGCACTGACCACTTACCATCTTAAAATACTAAAAGAGGGAATAAAATCAAAACATAAATTAAGGTAAAAAATTCAAAGAACCTTCGTATAATTCCAACATTTTGTTTTATTTTATTTCCACCGCTCCGACGCAACCATAACGAAATAAACGAGCAGAATCGGATCATATAACTAGTACACGTAAACAAAACTACTTATTGATGAGCCTGTGGTACGACAAGCCTCCGGGCCCGACTGGTTCTTCAAGTTTCTTGATGTCAACACTAATTTTCAAGTACCCTAAGCGTAAACACCCAACAATCAAAACCCAACAAGACTTCAACGCAACACGACACAATTTCCTATCTACAAACTTGTGACTTAAGGCATTTAAAGCAGTAAAAATATATCATACAACTGTCCCTTTCCCCCGTGTACGGTTCGTATATATCTGTCTCCCTCATAACAGCTGTCAAAGCCAGTTTTCACAATAATCGGAACAAGAAATTGTAATATTCGTGCATCACGAATGGTTATTGATATTTTTTTTTTACTTCGTTTAATCATGCAGTTTTTGTAGGTGTTTTTGTGGATGCGATAAAAGAACTAATTAGCCACGTCTTTAGGTTCGTATCTGTAATACTTAATGTATGGGCAGAAATAATTACAAGGTTATAAAGTTTATTAATAGAAGTACTAAGCCGTCGTGCAGTCTACCTGCAGGTAGAATCTTTCGTGATTGTAGTGGCACCGCATCTATTTCTGTTTTATATTACACTACCCGGAAACGTTGTTTTGCCATATAAATTGTTTCTAAGTGATTTCTAGTGTAGACAAAAAATAACTAATTTATTGTAAGTGTGTAAGGGTGATTGATTGATCAGTTATCGAGCGCGGATGAAAAATGGTTAAATTACTAAAATGGCTATTAAAAACAGAGATTGGTGATAAAAGGGTAAAAATTTAAGGTTGTATGTATTTTAATGTGATATAATAAAAAAATAAAAAAATGTCTAAAAATAAAAACAAATGTTGAGGGTAGACAACCCTTATCACTATGGGGTACGAAAAATAGATGTTGGCCGATTCTCAAACCTACTCAATATGCTTACAAAATTTCATGAGAATCGGTCAAGCCGTTTCGGAGGAGTACGGGAACGAACATTGTGACACGAAAAGAACAGTATACAAGATTTATTAAATTTATCTGTGTTTTGCTTTGAAATGTATGGGCTTAAAATCTTACAAGAAGTTCCAACCTAATCCGCTGGTGTAGATAATTAGATATGCACTTATAACTTATGGTTCTATTTCATAGAAAAGAGTCATAGGTAGTTTTTGCTCGCTTGATATGGAAAAAACGAATGCTTAGAACTAAGACCTTGAAAACTTTAAAAGTACTTGTGGGCCCTATGGGTTTTTAGAGTTTCACTGAATGACATAAGCCTTCAAAGCAAAGATTCAAATGTTCCTGTTTTCCATGAAAATTCGGGTTTGATTTCATACTTTAAATGACGTTTAGAACAAAAAATACTTTTAATTTATAGCAAAATTGTTATAAGTGCCTTCCTATTGTTTTAAATCGCGATTAATTTTATTTTTAGAACGTTTTATAGAACATTAATTTGTTTATATAATTTAATTAGGCATAGTTAAAATTGTTTGTGTTGAAAGTAGCGCTAATTAATATTATGTTGATAACAATCAACATACCAGTATATCTAGACAAAAAATAGAAACCTGTCAAGTGTAACATGTATGAGATTAAACAGGTTCCTCCGGAAAAGAATATGTAATTGTAGATTTTCAAAGAGATATCTTAATTTAGTATGCAACTTATTTTTGTAACCCGTTACTGCCCAATTGTGGAGAATGGTGTGGGCATGAGACTTAAGTTATCTAAGTCTTCAAAAATTAAGTCAGAAATAGTCATAACGGTGATGAGCTGTTGAGTCGCTAACATCGACCGAAACGAAATTTTTGTTCATAATGATATATTTTTCATTAAACGCTTATATGAGTTTTTGTCGAAATAGTCAAGTCAAAGTATTATAATATACATATTTTTAGATTGGTCTATTTACTAGCTTTTATTCGATACCCATATTGTTGTAATAGTAAAAAAATCGCCCCTCCTCCCTTTTCCTCTATTTCGCCTTCATGCGCCATTTAAAAAAAATATATAGCCTATGTCACTATGCAAACTGAAACAATTCTAATGATATACGCCACAATGCGTCAAATGTTCATGTCTTTGGCCCGCGCTACAGTCTTTGGGCTGTAGCGCGTGCATACATACAAACAAACATACATACAAACAAACATACATACATACGCTCGAAAAACATATCCCTTCTTCTGACGCAGTCTGGTAAAAATGTTGAAGGCAAGATATCTATTCAGAATGTTAATATATTTTTTATCAATGCGTGATCCTACCTACCATCGGCACACCTATTTCGAGCGTAAAGCAGTTCTTGCGTTTCGGGGGAAGTGTGTGGTTGCTTGCTCACTTTTATATGAGGCGACCATCTCAGTCCTCGGGAGTAGCAACGCATCTGTGATAGACATCACATACAACCCCTGTTTTATATGAAGTTGCTTTCAAATGTCCATGGGCGGCAGTAACCGCTTACCATCAAGTGGGCTACTTCATATTTATAAAAAAAATGTTTTTTTTTTATTATTATTCTAATAAAATCATGACTTTGGTGAAAGATGTTACATGAGCTCTGTTTAAAAGTCTAGTTCCGAAATGGTTTATTTATTACCTAAAGATCCCTAAAAAGTTCTTAGAATGCGGCTAATTAGAAATAGACTTGATGGTCCTCTCGAGTTAATAAAATATTTTAAGTAATTTGAAACGATTGCAGAATGTTAAGCCCGCGGTCGCACAAGCAAGGTGACGGCGACGAGATGGCGATAAAATCAAAACGATGGGCAAAAATGTTTGTCATGCGAAATTAATAATAAGATGTTCTAAAATTTACTAGAGTGTTCGCCTTCGTGCTGAATAAAATTGTTAGGCTTTCACTTGAAGACATTTCATTTTCATAAGTTTATATAAACACGCTGGCGATTTTCCAGCTATTTACAAATAAAAAAATACATAAAGAAATCATCTAGTAGCAGCTTTGAATCCTGACCACCTAAAGTAAGAATTCGGTCATTTGATACAGGTAACCAGTGCGGCTAATCCTTACATGGTGTAGCCACGATTCGCTGGCTCATCGCCATAACATTGCCTATTTAATCTGCCCGGGCAAAGAGGGTACTGCTATCCCCCGCTCCCATACTGCCGAAACAGTCGTAGTATATGAAAGCTAGGAGGGTAAGACGTCCCAACAGTGCGGACACCTGATTCTTCTAGTCGCCATCGCACTACTACTACGACAGTGACCTAAAACTTAATCTTTACAAATTTACCGTATAAAAAATCCTAGTTTAAAATTTTACATACATGATCTCATTAGCTTTAAACATGAATATTAAAAGATAATGAATATATCATGGCAAATTTGTCTTTTTCTTTAATGTACCTAATATTCTTATCAAATCTGTATAAGTAGGTACTTAATATAAATAAAATCGTTGAAGCTTTTATCTGTTATTTTCGCAAGCCCATATTAACACGCTTATTTACATTATATATTTTATTTTTTTCTTATCCATCTGACAGTCCGTTCGACTTTATCTTGAAAACGTCTTTTAATCCAAATGTACCGGTCTGTTATGCAAAGTGTTCCGTATTCGATCTGTGATCAGGAAGGTATAAATAATGAGTATCTATTCTATGTCTGGGTATTTTTTTTTTATATATTGTTTTTATTTTATAAAATATAGATGTAGAACGAACTTACTTTCAACCTGATAAGTGGCCACCAAAAATAGCCCTAGCTAGAGTTCTAGATAGAGTTCTATCTAGAACTCTAGCTAGATACGTTACATCCCATAAATATTAAGTAAAATGCCTTCTTTAACTTCTTGCCTATCCAGAACACAAGAGCGCTTAATACCTGCTTTTATTATAACGCAGAAATAAGTTAATGTAGGAAATAGGGTTCTTACTGCCATGGTGGGACCAAAGCTACAAAGGTTTTTATCATCTACTAGCTGTGCCCTGCGGTTCCACCCTCTACTACATAAGAAAAACACAAAAGAAAAACATAGCGTGATGTTAAGTACATAGTCTATAGATAAGTATATAGTCTTCCTCAATACATAGACTATTCAATACAACCATATTTTTTTCAATTCGACCAGTTGTTCGTGAAATTAGCGCGTTAAATCAAACAAGCAACTAACGCCTCAGCTTTATAATATTAATAAAATAATAGTATATATAAAATGTTTATATGTGATGTTTATACGTGATATATAAGTAGAGCTTTTTTCTTAAGGAATGTCGATAGAACGACGGTATAAAAAGTCGCTAAAAATAGCGACAGTAAAATGTCCGATGTGTGTGTAAAAGGGGTTTCATTTTGAAAAATATTAACAATTCCAATACACGTGACAATGTTACAATGTCCGTGGTCGGCCCGACCGCGAACACTTGATACAAACATTATGTAAACTGTTATCGGCTGCACGTAATCCTCGCTGGTAATATAACCACAACATGTGAAAAGCTGTTATTAAATATCAAATATATTTAAACTTGTCTTCATGTGCAACTATGTTCATGAGATAATAATTCAATTTTTTTTATATGAACCCGTTTACTACTAAAAAACCGGTCAAGTGCGAATCGCACTTACGCACAAGTGGTTCCGTGCCATTATTTATTAAACAACGGCAAAATAATCGCGTTTGTTGTATGGGCGCCCCCAATAAATATTCATTTCGTATTTCTTATTACATTGTTATTATTTGCTGTTATAGCGGAAACAGAAATACATCATCTGTAAATATTTCAACTGTCTAACTATCACAGTTCATGAGATATAGTCTGGTGACAGTTAGGCATACGAATGAACAGATTGACGGACAAACGGACAAGAGAGTAAAAATGTTTCGTTTCAACCCTTAGAATACGGAATCCTAAAAAATGTCTTAATTTCTTACGTAAACGCGTCAGTAGATACACCAGTTTTTGCAAATACTAAATAAAAAACAATTATTCCAAGCTATAAGTCAAGTTGTGTCTTTTATTATTTCGAAACAATGTTTATTTTTACTAATTCGAACCGTGTTACCAAATTCCGGAATCAATTTGTTAGTAAAAGATACCTATATTTATACCTATTGTTAGTAGAAATCACCTATTATTTATCCAACTTCCGTCCATCCATCCATCAGCCTCATTATTCATCATTTATCCAACTTACAATTAACAAATTAATTCATTCCATTTATTCACCATACAATAAATTAAATATCAATAAATTTAAATAATTCGTTTAATAACAATAATATATATGTAATATGTTACGCGAATTAAAACTAAAAATGATTAAATAAAACACATTAAATGGCTGACAATCGATAATGTTACGTTCCATTAAAATTTTAGTGAACTTTCTGTATGCACTTCAAACTCACACTTGGCTAGTTTTTTTTGTTTAAGTATTCAGTCCAATCCTAGTAAGCTTGGTTAATCTATTCCATGCTTACAGCAGTCAATATTTAGCAGTCCTGCTTCGCGTCAATTTGCATTGAATAGCAACCTGCAACGCACGCATAGATCCTATCTCCATACCTTACGACCGGTTTGGGTTCGATTCTTAGCCTATCAATATACGTATAGCACTGGTCCTGTTAGAGGTCAGGTATTGGTACCTCTGAGGACTGAATTTGAATGACTTGAATTAGGATTAGTAGAATTAGGAATATTTTTCAAAAATAAAAATGCATTCGTGAGTTATATTCCTGATAAGTTTCGACACCAATCGTTAGTTTTTAGTATAAAAATAAGTTGAAGTCACCACAAACCTCATATCTGTTTAGCTTGAATCCCCCAACTCCTAACATCTAACTCACAGTTGTCCCATAATCACCCAGTATATTGCCGAGAACATATCTCAAGAACGCTCTAAGAAAGTTTTATGTTGTTTTTATTTCCCGTATAAAAAGTGGAGCCATAAATTGGTACTAAATGGGTTATTTATTCAAATTATAAGGGCGGCAAGGGGTTGGAAGTTATGGCATAACTCTATACCGCCTCAGGCTGAGAGTTCGTTATAAATTAATACGATTCTTCTCGTATTCTATATGTAGGTATATTCATTCATGTGTTATGTATATAGAGTCGTTTAGTATTTCATTTTTCATAGAAATTTCTCTTTCGACTAAGGCGACCATCTTAGTCCATGGAAATAGTTATGCATTGGTGAATGACTTTGTATAAAACTTCCATTCTATATGGAGTTATTTACAAATGTCATTCGGCGGCAATGACCATTTACCATGAGGTGGTCTGAAAGCTCGTTAGTTACTTTAATCTTAAAATAGTAATATCGTTAAAAACATTGACACGAAAAACCGAACTGCTTTAAACGAAATTTTGGTTCATAATGATATACATTAGGGTGTCCCAGGCTATAAGGGCAAAAATTTTTTTTTCGAATTTAGTAACGCATACCCCTCAATTTTTTTC
>DWNE01007541.1:0-12166 GCA_018249875.1 Cecropterus toxeus | reverse complement strand
AAACACCCAGACCCAGAACATAAATCTAAATTCATCCATTCAGATGCCTGTCTGGTCGGGGATCGAACCCGGGACCCACTGCGCGTTGGATCGGTATGGTAACCGCTCGGCCACGCGGGTCGTCAAGTTACTGCAGAGGTATGATATTTCCAGGTGGTAGAAAGAGTGTAAGAGTGGTAAAGCTGTTCTTGCGTTTCGTTGGAAGGGTGTGGATGCCGGTTCACTTTTATTTGACATCCAACTCAGTTCTCGGTAGCAATGCATCTGTGATCGACTTCAGATAGAACCCTTGTCCTATGTGAAGTTGCTTACAGATGGGCGGCAGTAATCACTTATCATCAGGTGGGCTGCATGCTCGTTCGGTACTTCAATCCTATAAAGAATACAAATAATAAAATACTTGTATGTGTAGGTAACTGACTTCTATCTTTGTACTTCTATCTTCTATATTTGGCTCTTACGACTAACTCACTTACATATTATGACTCATATAGGAACATATATGATATATATGAGATATGATAAATTATAGTGCCCTGGAGTAGTGAAACTATTGGAAGTCAATCATAGGATTGACTTCAGATAGAACTCCTGTTCTATATATACATAGATGTCAATGGAAGCATATAGTAGATAGTCAGATAGACCGCATGGTCGATTGCTACTTAAATGTTAGAAAAAAAATACTTCCATAAAAATGATATTGACAACATGAAATAGGGGCTCATTAACATTATTATTCCTATATTGGTTTACAATTTCATTTAAGACAGTTATTGAATTAAGTAATAAGTATGAATATTACTTAATTCAATAACTGTCTTAAATGAAATAGGATATTTTTATTTTTGTTATTAGACAAAGTATCAATTAATGTTGGAGATCGTTAACTGGAATTTGGTTTAGGTTTATTTGCGTTTAAAGAAAATTGACGAAGGCATTTCATTCTTGATTTCATTTATTCTTGGCGGATACGTTAACTGATATTTAGCGAGGTTTAAAATAATTTAATTAATTATACACCGATGACATAGCGAGTGAAGTATAGGGACATCGCCTCTTGCAACAAAGTTGCGATTTATTATAGACTTGTATAATATTATTAGATTCGCAACACGACCGCTTCGAGTATGGCGATACGATGATAATTGATGCGTTCATATAAGGCTTCACCAATCAACAATGAAAGCTGCGACGACAATTTTGATATGACAAGCTATTAAAACGCATCGCATAGAAATTCTTGCGGTGCTACTCATTAATATTGGTTAGATAATTATAGGTAATTATAAGAATCATGTTATTATTGTTATGCTCATGCTATGCATGCATAGCTAACTTTTTTAAGGAGGGAGTTGAACGGCGGCTATCGTTGAAAATAATTATCGGCTAATCGCTGAAATTTTGTCCCATCCTGGGCTAATAGGGAGGGCCCTTACTTAAATAAATACATCAGAATTTATCGCCGGGAAAAAAAAACGTGATTGAATATTTTTCCTTTCGTTGCCTATGCTAAGGGGAGACGAATGGGTAAGGACTTCCTTCTCCTCTTTATTCGCCCATGGTTGTTGAGCTGAAGAGATTGTGTTTATTTTAACGCGATTGTTTATGAAAATGACAATTGGAGTTAATAAACATCTTTGTAAACTAAACGTAATTTAAGCCAGAGTTGAAAATAAAAATAACTTGAAAATAATTTATATATACGAAATTATACCCCGACTTACGCGAATTCGACTTACTCGGATATAACTCAGTCCCACCTATCGCGTAGGTTCGTTCGGGGTATTACTGTATGTGTGGTGATGGTGCCGATGGACTCGAATCACAGTCTACCACCTTCAAACCACTATCTATCGGTTATTAAGGCACCGGCAGTGCACTACTATCGGTTCTGTTAGTATTTCCGCGTCTTCACAGCTTCCAAGATAATCGACTTTATCTTAATTGTTTATCTGTAGCGCCGATGATATAAGCGAAATGTTAGGAAAATGAAAACACTGTTTAGCAGTTTTTGTACTTTTAAATCCTATATTACGTGATAAAGTTAAGTATTTGGATCACATCTCATTGTAGCTCTCTTCATAAATGAATTTTTCGTCTTTCTGTCATGGCTGGAAATAATCGTTTCTAGATTTTAAATGCATGTGGATGTGTTAATAATTCTGTAAATGGAAAGTTACGGACTAACGTACGATTTTTTTTATTAAATCTCAGGACGTTGAAGAGTGCTATTAGGTCTTTGAAAGTTGATTTATGGAGATAAAGATGCGTAACGAACTTCTACTACACCTAACTGCCAAATTTACTACGATTCTGAGACGACGGAAAGTGTTACCTTCATATAATTACGAGCATCCAAGTGCGTGTTTATCGCATCTCTGTGGGAATCATGTCCAAGTTTATATTATATCACTCTAAGTACAGTACAGTTCGCTTAATGGTATCCACTGGTTCGATTATAAAAGAATAATATCTCAATTGTGTCATTATTTACAGCTATATAAGTTCAGTGCGTCTGCAATCTACGACAATTCACTACAGCCCGGCCGTTATTAGAGGGTAATTCTTGTTGTGTACGTGTTCCTGACATAATCGCATTCGGTAGGTACTCAGTACCCGGGGATAGGTGGATAATCGTAAGATACGTAACGGACAAAGTAAGCACTCATCAGGGATAACTGTTATCTCCTTGTAATTACGGTCTAACAACTATATGTTCAAGAAATACTTAATCGCAGACACATAGTAATACCTACTATTTTTCTTTTTTCTTCTACCTATTCGCCACAGAGCTATTCGATCTTATAAATGTGTATTTTGTATGTGTTACAGCATTACCATTAAATAAATTTTAAGTAGGTATCATGTACTCAGTAGAATAGTACCTAAGTATAACGGTAAATATTAAGTAAATAGAAATAAAACTACATTACGAGGAACAGGAAAATTTCTTGTTGATAAATTCTCGAGAAATGGCATAGCATCCCCGATATAACTGCGACGTAAAAACAAAAAGCCAATCGTGGAATCATTTTACCAAGAACCGTTTCGTTTTACATTCACACTTCACAACATCTCGATAAGCGAGAGTAAGGAAGAGAAATACATATCGGCAAATTATGCTCGAGATAAAGCTGTGGGCGCACGAGAAATTTCGAGCGGATACCGAATTTTGTGCAAAATTGATAAATTCTCTTGTTTACGGGACCGGATTACAGACGTTATTAACAGTATAACGCGTGGTGATTGTGTATGTTTTTTCACGGTGACGAAGTGGTCTTGCATTCGTCCAATTAGGAGCGGTTCAGTGAAGGGACATCATTAGCGGGCACCGGGCAGGGCGGCGGCGCGGCGCATCGCAGGTCCTCGACACGGGCAGCCGCGTCCGTCCCTGGCCGCGGCCTTCGCCCGCCGACCGGTTGCGCATCTTTTACTCTAATCAGGGAAAAAAATAAGCGTCGGCCGCATGCGCGAACGAAAGCGAACAACCGAGAAGCTGCACCCCGTCCGCCGTGTTTTATGGAGGATTGTTGCGGTACCAGAGCACGGTCAGGGCTGCCACCAGCTCTCATTACACGCTGTATTGTAAACACTGAAATCACCCATCAAAGTTATTTTACACCGGAAAATTAGGTAATGACAAAAGTTACTCACAAGCATATGGACAATATGCTGTAATGTAGGTATGATCCGAAGCCTTAAAAGTAATCATGATTAAATTTTTTTGACGTTTGACCTTTGTCTTATGATAAATATTACAAGAATATTTAATTCTACCGTGAACGAGTAAAATAATCTGCAGTGACTATAAAGTAAGAAAAGTCGTATCATTTTAACCTCAGACTATCTGAGACATTAGATTCGAAGCAAATTAAAATATTGCATACACGTCTTGCGTCTTCTATCATCTGTTTCCAAGCTGCTTACTATTATGTAAATCGGTACCAGATTCCACACGGGGGGCAAGATTAACATTAAGAAAAATATACAGTTGTAGCCCTTTGAGGCTTGTGGTGACGACCGAGGCTGGTTCAAGGGTCCGCCTGCCCATCTATTTATAGACCGCGCCGCGCAGCGATGCTATCGGACCTCAGCCATAGCTCGGCCTCGCACGATCCTTCCCGCCCTCTATGCACCCCTCGCATAACGTTCGCCCAATAAAATAGACCAAACAAAAACTGCCATATTACCTATATTTATTCGAGCTATTTATATCACGTGTCCATTGTTTCCACATCGGACGGAATTAATAGCCGCCAGGCAACCAGCAGGCACTGTCCAGCAATCGAGAACTCGTTAAATTGATCAAATTGCACGCAAATAAATTGTGGATTTTTTGCATGCAAATAAATACCGAAGCAGAGATAATATTATTCGACCGGCGATGGATATCGAGTTGGTCGACGGTTGGATAAGTCGGGGGGCTGCGGCTCACGTCACGCTCATCCGTATGCCGCGCGCGGAGGCTGTTTCCTGCGAGCGCCGGAGAGAGCACACATTTAACTACGAGTTTCGACGTTTTCATATATATATTTATATGACGAACGCATGTTATCCGTCTGTGTAAACGCCGGTAAATGAGGGACGAGATCGAGAGTGTGGTAGGGGCGTGCGTTGGCGCGTCTTCGCCGGATTCGCCAGCCGGTGACGGCAACTCTGTATTCCTGACGGACACCGGACACAGCGCGAGTTATTTACGATAGTCGCGAGACAATCGGCCGGCTGCACTGCTTATCCGGTGCCACCGACGTGGTGCCAATAACATGACGTGGCCGACTCTATTAAGTATCGTCCTTTAGAATTAACACACGTTCCTAACCTTTATTTATAGAAAAACCTGTTGAATCATACGTTCGGCATGGCTATAACAATAACTCTCGTGTGAATAATGGATTGTAGCCTCAACACATAATGCTATAATGTTTAAGTAACAAAATCTTCATATAAATTATGGTAATAATAGTTTATGGTCACTTGCAAATTCTTGTTCAAGATTGCTAGGTAATAAAAGTGTCGTAACATTAATTCATTTCGTTGGTTTTATCTTAAGATTGCAGTTAATATCTGTGTTTGAATTCCCAGTTTAATAAGGTGTGGATTTGATCTGCAATGTAGGTACATAATATTGAACACTGAATAGGCAGTTTACGAGAGCTGTGTACCGTTTTCCGAGATCGCCGTGTTAAATGTAACTTAGATTTGTTTGAAATGTGTTGTTCGCTCTCATAGAACCCAGTCGTGTCTCAGTAACGGTGTCGGCTACACTAATTGATTTTATTTACCGGGTGGTGGCGGAAGCGATGCGATTCGCCACAGGACAGTTCAACGACACGCCACACGCCTGTCGCCGTAGTCTCGGGCAGTCCCGGCCAACAGTACTCAGCTGGAATGTCACGTAACATGACATTATGATGAAAATTAATGTCAACGACAGATGTACACCTGCGATAATGACTTCGCCTTTCGATTGATTGCCAATCGAGTATCGTAAACGTAAATTCTCGACATTTTGACGTTGACACACAAGCCCAAAGTTTTCCGATACACGGTCACGACAATATCTTTAAAATAAAGATTGACTTATCTTGATCATGCCCTTGTCATAACACAAGTAATTAAGATATAATATTGACGCCTTTTTGTACCGTAATTATGCATTGTACATGTTCAAATTTCATTTCGATGTTCTTTCGATTTTCATTTGTTTTCATATTAATATCGCTGATTTTTTGTACCGTAATTCTAATTATGTATTATACATATTCAAATATCAAATCCACAACCCTGCATGGAGGTGGTAGAACTCCTTGAGATTTAACTCGTAATGACAACGGCCGACCAATTTCTGCGTAAGAAAAGCACTGTTAGGCGTTGCTTAGTTCTGGTTAAGGATAAGGGAGACAGACTTATTACAGAACGTCACGGCGTTCTAACTAATCCTTAGGGGAAGCAAAATCTCTAGTAATATTATCTGAGGTAGATTTACAGCGGCAATACCCACTTACTATCAGGTGGACCGCATACTCGTTTGATATTTCTACATGATAAAGAAAATGTTACAGAACATTGCATGTTATTACGAAAAACGAGTTTTATTAATACATCTGTGTTATCGTATTACCTCTTGCGTTATTGCGTTCCTGTGAGAAGGAAGTGAGCATAACATTAAGGTATTATTAAAGAATAATTCTGTCGGGGAGCTCCTACTGGTTTCCTGTTTATAAGTGCCTCATTAGATACTCGCACTGGCGCGCTACTCTCATACATTAAATATATTTATGTCGTCAGAATTGTAAAATCTGAAACATGACCACTTTGTCACGCAGTAATAGGCGAAGAGCGATCATAGCATAGCTGACTTGTGTGTCGGATGTTTTTTTAATAGCAAAAGAGTTGGTGTGGGCTGGTTACTGTTGCTTATTGACATTTATATACAGCGATACTTCGGCCACGGTAATAGTACCTATCTATATACTTTTACTGTGCCTCGACTAACGCTACCATGATTTCCGTGGACCTGGACTTATGCGATTTTCAAATTACAAATATTGAAAAATATATACTCGATCGAAAAGCTTATTTCCTCTAGGTACATATAATAATATTAGCATGTTGTAAGGGAATTTTGCGGCAGCCAAACAAATTTTGAGTCATCAAACTACTTTGTTACATTTTATGATGGCTTACAATTTGATTTTATATTTGTATAATTTAGGATTTTAATAAAAAAATATTATATAATTTGTTATTTTCTTCAGTTTCCGGCCCCAATTAAATATCATTTATATATACAAGATTATACCCCGACTTACGTTAATTCGACTTACGCGGTTATCACTCAGTCCCACCTATCGCGTAAGTTCGGGGTATTACTGAATTTGAGAGCAGCGTAAGCTTCATTTAGGGGAAATCGGCGGAAAAACAACAGCGGCGCTCAGCGAAAACTATGCTAAATGGGGGATAGTGCTCATACGATTTTTAGTCGTTTAGATGAACATATCCTTTATAAAAAGCGGGTAAAGCCTGGTGACTCGTGTAAATCGTTACGTATTTGATAAGTTAAGTAAAGGCAAGCGGTCGGGGATTTTGCGGTATTTGGAGGACACATTAAGCCGGCGGACTGGTGCTTATCATTGAAGAGCAAACATAAAACTTTGTCGGAACCGATGTTTCAGATACGGTAACCGTTAAAATAATTCGCTCATTTCATTTCCATTTATAGGAACCTTTCGTACTCGAATTGCTTAGTTCTATCCTATTACCGTGGTTCTATCGTTCATATTTGATTGCATGTTATAATTTACAGCTTTCTTTCTGGTGTGTATGATATGAATCATCAAGTTAATATGTTTTTCAATGCAGTAGGACTAAACTAGCAACATTGTTGTTCCAACAACTAACATTAAGTACGTTCGTTTACATTAGAGAGAATTGCATTGTCAACTTACAGATATAACAATGAGGGTCTTACCATAAATATGGGCGCGGAATCGGCTAGGCGCGGTCAGAAAAAGCTTTACTGAGTAAACGTCATTTGGGTTCTCATACTTATAATGGAAAATGGAAATCTTAAAGGCCTTTGTTAGAAGACAACCTGCTACACGGGAATAGTGAATTCCGAGAATGAAGACTGAGTAATAATAAAATATAATTTAAAATATATCTGTAAACTGAAGACGTTTCGCGGCATAAAATACTTGAGTTTTTTGAAAACTTAGTGCTGTAGTTAGGACATTTTTTTTTATTTGTCATGCCATGAGACGCAATGAGAACGATGTCTCTGAACTCATGGCATAATAAGCGAAGCCAGACAGATATTAGACAAATTAGTTTATAACCAAAATGACTGCTGTAAACATTAATTGAATACAATTTTAATACCTTTTTACTTAACGTTATACTCCTATTATCTTATTATTATTATAAATGCAAAAGTTTGTAGGTAAGGATGTATGTGTATTTGTAACTACTTATATGCAAAACTACTGATAGAATTTGGATGAAATTTAGCACATAGTTTGTCCTGAATTAACATATGTTTACAGTGGTACATGACACAAGACTGCATGGCTAACCCTGTTTTAATTAGGTAGAATAATGGGTGTGACGGTGGTGCCTTCGGAATCGAACGATATAGAGTTCTAAAACCATCTAAAATATGTTTTATTCGATTTAATAACAAAACGCTTAATGGAACTCACTCAAATGACCTCAAATGAATAACTTCTTACCCCCCGGGTCTCTTATATGCTGCAGCTGCGTTTGTATAAGGGCGATGGGACAGAATTTTCGAGCGTCGAGGAGGACCTTTTTCGTCCCGGTGGATGTCAAGGGGTTCGATTATAATCCAGATCATTACAATGGTGTGTGAGATGGACCTCGAACTCCTTGGCGGTAACGTCTTTTGCTGCTGATCATTTACCGGTCAAGGTACCCACTGCTGGGTTTGGAATTCGATTCTGAAGCAGCGGAAATATCAGTGGTATTTAGTTCTGCGTGCTCTCATTCGCCTTGGCCTCCATGATCGTAAATTAAATATATTTACTTATCTATTTATGTTGTTTATTGTTTTTATTATATTTATAAACAACAAAATAACACAACTATATATATTCCACAAATTCCAAAACACAATTTATGCAAGTTGACTGAAGTAAATAATTTTGATACGAGTTTTGACTGTGGTCTTAGCTAAGACATAAATTCTCGTGTATAACGAATGTACCGTGGCATTTTACGGACAACACAAAAGAGAGACAGCGACATTAGTCAAGCGGGCGGGCAATTTCGCAGGGCTCATCGGTCGTGCAGCTTACGCCGCGACGATGAACTTGTGATAAACCGCGCCGGGGCTATGCGCGCCACTTCCGCACACATTCGCTCTTAATCATTTACGTGCTCTCTTTGTCCTTCAAATAGTGTCGAGAATGCAATTTAAAGCCCCCAGTTTTGTTCAGCGCTGCAAGCTTTTACGGTCACATTCTTTAAATAGACAAGAGTAACTTCAACTCGGGCCACGGTAATTGCAGCCGGTAAAAGAAGGAGCGGTCGGACAATTATAAGAGTGTAGGCTATAGCGAGATGCGGTGACTCATGTGCGTAAAGGTCGGGAAGATGAGCAGGTAATAGGCGGCGGTTAGCGAGCGCGAGAGGGCAGGGCCTGGGCGATTATTTACATAATCGCGGGACCGGGCGGCCTTGGCGCATGTCTCAGCGTTTCTCATCTTTTATCTTAAATGACCATTATGTACATTTAAAGCATTGCGTTGAAAAAGTTCCGAGCGAGCGCGAGTATTCCGATGACGGCGATGACTTGCGGACGCATGTCGTTGACTCCGCGTCATCCGTCTGTTGCAATGATGCAAGAAGTAAGCGTGAACTATTCGCATAGCGATGTGATTGTTTGTGCGCGAGCAGCGTCCGGGCGGCGGGCCGGCGCGCGGCAGTAGGGCGGTGCGTGCGGCGGCGCCGCGGCACTGCGGCGGCCCGTGCGCGGCATTATCGCCGCGCGCGACCCGATATTATGAAAGGCCTACACTCACTGCCATCGTAATTCATTAGCCTCTGTACGCCTCGTATTATTTATGGTCGCTTTGGTTTCGTCCAAGAATATTCTCAACGTTGCAGCATACCCCTAATGGATATACGAGTACGGAATAATAAGGACATCTGAATAGAACTCCCGAGGTCAAGGTTATTGAGCTACGTATTGCCTTTTATAGTTTATTTTAATTTGTAGAGACTGTCTTTCTGGTCTCTACATAAGATAATATTCTGTAGTATGTGGAGTTATTAAGTTGTCTCGCAATTTTGCGTTCGTAGAATGATTTCTCAATTTATATTTTGGTTTCTTTCACAATAGAATAATAGGATTGTTTCTTTTTGTTAGACCCGTTTGTGATTGGTTCGGCAACCTTGCTTAAAAGGATACCTATTATACTAAACGTGAATAAATTATATGGGCTTCTAAGAAAAGTAATAACATTTAAATAATAATTGTTAGCCCGGGGATAGAGTAGAATGTGTCAGTTGCTATTTTAGGTCTTCGCTTCTTCGCAGTTTTGTTGGAGCCTCGCGAAATTCGCTACGCATCAAAAAAGGTGTCTGTGTTAATGGAGTTTTTCGTTATTGTTAATTTTAATATGGGTATGAGTGGGCATTGCGATAAAGTTGTTGTTATGGAAACACGTAGAAAGCGAATCTCCTCGTAGATCAATTGATTTTCGATATATCGCATGGTGACAATAAAAGCGACGTTATGCGAAATTTGTATTTTTTAGGAAATAAAGTTCCTACGCGCTAAGGTTATAAAAGGGATTTAACATTATTGGTTGGTTGTGTTATTGCATGAATTCGGCACTAAATTTAATTTTCTAGATAATAGGATTATAGTTACTGAATTAGGAGTACATTAAATGTTTGAATTCAATTCGTCGATATATTGAGTTCGTTCCTTTTTGTTCACACAGTGCGATGTGTATAATTTACAACAAGGAAATAACAAATAATAGTTTAAAAAGAACAAGATACACGCGTATTAATGATTAAATTTCCGTTTATACGTAAGTTATAGAATAATAACGCTTTCGATTTATACACTTATAGCCCCAAATTACGATTTACTCCTGTTCCGTGGGTGCCATGGACACACACAAAAACGATTACTCAAACACACAGACCCAGATAAGAAACCTAAATTCATCATTCAGATGTCTGTCTAGCCGGAAAACGAACCTGGGATCCACTGCGTGTCAGACCGGTGTGGTGACCGCTCCGCTACGCCGGTTGAATATCGAAATTACATTGTAAATCTCCATTGTACGTTGACAAACGTTTCAGATAAGTTTTATTACGATTTTATATTAAATTAAATAACATGTGGATGGTTGAGGCATGGGTTTATTCAGTGTACGTCCGCGGGAACCTGTACCCTGGTTTCCCGGAAGGGCCCAGTGTTAGTTTTTAATTGCGGGCCGGTGGATGAGATCCCGCTCGACAGCGCTCGTCCAGCCTTAGCATGGTTTAATAGTCCGGTACAACCTGTACAATCTGAACAACATGTCTGACAGTTTCGATTATGTAACTGTGTCGCTATATTTTCAGAAATTTCCTTATATATACAACAAAACGTTTTTGTGTTTGTCTGGCTGTCTGTTTGTTCGCCTAATATGAAAGAAAGAAAGAAAGAAAAAAATCTTTATTTCTAAATACTATGACAAGTATAATTAAAACTACCTACTTACTTATAATTACTGACGTACATCTACCTATGTTCATATGTGTCATAGCGTCTAGGAAAAAGGACCCCCTCAGCGTAATGCCGTGATATCCACGACGCTGATTTTCATATGACTGATAACACCAATAAAATCTGACGTAGGCACACGCTTTGTCTGCCTGTATGCTACATGCTTTTACTTCGTATTGTTTTTAGTAGCAGGTTGGGTGAATTGGAGCCATGTATATAAAATGTAATACATATATGAACTTTTAATATTTTTTCTTTTGTTTCCATTTCTCCACTGGTATTTATGGTATCCTACCCGAGGTAACAACAAAATATTGTTTAACAAAAAATAAAACCGACCTCTATGCCACATAAAAGTGAAAAATTATTTAAGTATTCCTATGTTGGTTTAGTACATACAAAGTAGGTACTTAGTAGATAGTCCCGAAGTCGGCGCTTATCATATTTCGCTAGATCACGACTTAGAATCTATGTCCTACGAGTAGGTATATATGAGCTTTCTTCTTTTTTTAAATCGGATACAAAATTATACTCAATAGAAACTTACAAGAAATTTCAATTATAAAACTAATCAAATCAAATTAGCAACATAAAATAAGTTTTTTAAGTAAAAAATATCACTTGTTTTAATTAAAAAAATATTTACGTATTTTCATAAGAATTATTTTAATATATTACTGGAATTCAAGATATGCGTTTTTTTCACTTCTTTTTAAAACAAATTCAAAAAACCGCATATCGTGAGTACCCGTAACGTATTAAAATGTATAAATTGCACAATAACATTATTCTAAAATTCATAAGAATTATGTTTTTATAAGAACTACATTGATAGACGTAATCTGTACCATTAGTACGAGTTTGTCTTGTTTTTCCAGACAAGATTGAGTCTTGTTTCTGCCCATACATCTACAT
>DWNE01007540.1:0-12167 GCA_018249875.1 Cecropterus toxeus | reverse complement strand
GAATTCTTTGCTCTGGCTAGGGCTGTACAAGTTATCCGGTTAAACCGGCTAAAAAGTTAGCTTAGGGAGTGAGCTAGGTAAGCTAATTAACCGGTAATCTTAGCTAATTTAACTGGTTAACGAAACTAGCTTGGCTAATTGCTAGCAGCTTAATCGGCTTATCTAGCTTAGCTCAGGTAAATACTACATTTGTTAGCACAAATGTAGTTCAACACAATAAGATAATGTTGTAAATATTTCTAACTGGTAAATGAATAAACGATCGCCCACGGGTTCGCGCGTGTATGAAGTTACTGATAGCATCAAGGTAAACTTTACACATCTTTAAACATCGTATACATATGTAGGTGCCGCAATCTTTTGAATCTCATTCAAAATATTGCGACAAGCTACTCAAGCGACTCATTTATAGATACAATTAGGCACTATAATAGAATCTGTAAATCTTACTGATATTATAAATGTGAAACTTTCTGAGGATGTAGGTATGTGTGTTTATTATTATTACTATTTCGCGCAAAACCTATTGGTCGGATTTCCTTGAAATTTAGTACACAATTACTTTATGGTCTGTATTGACATATAGCATGCTCGTGGTACACGGTGGTAGAGTGGTACACGTGACCAAAGCCGGCGGGGACGCGGGCATAACTTAGTGTATTATAAAAAAGGCAGTTTGCCATTGCCCTAAATTACTAAGACGACACAAAACAGCAGGTAAGGAAAGTTAGATTAATTTTATTGCGTAAATTGATTTCCATTTAATTAATGTTTATTCTAAAACTACGCACTAATTCACTCATAACTGAGTGTCATGAAAAACAGTAAAAAAAATCTAAACTACAATATTTCAAATATACATGTCCATATTTGAAATATTGTAGTCATACCGTATTATATGATATTACTGATAAACATTAACACCGTGGGAAATACAATAATCTTTCGGACCGTCTTAGTAATCCTGAACGAACCAATTTAAAATACATACATTGCATCTCAACTATGTTTTTTAAATTGAAGTAGGAAACTAGTAAGTAGCAACTACCGCCCATGGACATCTGTAGTTACCCTCAAATAAGATTCAGTCTTGCCTGAGGTTAGCCACAGATGCGTTGCTACTTCTGAATACTAATTTGGAATACCTCGTATAAATATCTCCTTTTATTCACTCTTCAAACCAGGACACAACAACACATAACACGGCCGAAACAAAACGCATAGACATAAATGGTTTCTAAACTCATAGCCCCACAGTAGGATTTTCTCTTGTGTCGTGGGTGCCCTGGACACCCAAAGACGAATACATAAACACCCAGACTCAGAACATCAATCTAACTCATCGAACCCGGGACCCTCTGCGTGTCAGACCGGTATGGTGACCGCTCCGAAATAGGTGCTCTGAAATAGGTGTGGCGGTGGAGCTTCTGGAGTTGCTAACACCTTGTAATGTACAAATGTAGACAGAGCGCAATGGAAATGTAACAATTTTTTATCGTCGTAGAATAAACGCGGAATTCGGCAGTAGGGCACGGAATGCTCCGACAAATGATAAGGGGTCATTCACATCGACATATAATCGTTATCACTTTACGTTTTTTTCTTTTTCCAGTCGTTCACGGAAATTGCGTACGTGACGTTGTTTGGAGAAACTAGGATTAGGTTTTTCCCTAAGTATTTCTTGAAAAATTCTGATATTATTGAACAAAGGGTTGAGCACCATAAAATATTATTTTAATTTTAATATATATTTTTTTTACTTTTTTATGGTTCAGTGCGCTAAGAGTAAAATCGGTACCCGATTACTAAGTCGCCGTTACCGGTCTGTCCTTTCGGCCGCCTGTCTGTCGCCAGATTGCATCTCATGAACCGCGATAGTTAGTCAGTTGAAATTTTTACAGTTAGTGTATTTATTCTGCCCCTGTCAATATATTTACGGGAGCTTGCATACAACAAACGTGTTTTTTGCCTTATTTTATAGATAAAGGTACAGAACCCTTAGTGTGCAAGTCTGACTCGCCGGTTTTTTATAATTAATAATTTCCTACAATTTGTTATTATATCTGCTACAGAAGAAAATGTATTGTGAATGTAAAGTTACTTTCAATACAATTGTTGAAAGTAACTCTACATTCACAATACATTTTCTTCTCCAGTGGTTTCCATTGAACAATTTCAATGGAAACCACCATAATGTACCGTTCCTGTATCGAAACCCCTTAGAATTATCTACTTCTTGTTTTGTTTCAGTTTTGGTTATTATAAGGACCACAGAAATATACAAGCCAATAGAGCCCATGAACAGACAGAAAGACAACGAAGGCTTAGTAATAGGGATTCGCTCCCATCCATTTGTTGCGGAACCCTAAAACTGTTCTTTACCATATTATTCAGATTATATAAACGCAAAGATCATGAATAACGTGGAGCGGAGCTAGCATTCGCCTATTAATAGAATAAGCTAAGACAAACATTCCCACACAGGCATCTACTTATCGTACGAAGCAAATCCCTTGAATTCCGTACTTCATATAAATATAGCGTACACAAGTAGGTGTTAATAATAGTCGAGTTAAGGAATGTTACGATAGCAATTGAACGTCGCAGACTTCAATTACACTCGCCTATATTTGCTTCTCGATCAATTTGTGTTTATCGCACACTCCCATACATTCACGGCGTACACTCCCATACAATGTGTGGTTAGGATTAAATGTGTCGCCGTTATTGCTTACTTATACCGTGGTTCGGGAATCGTTCCGCCGAGTGTAAATGTGTTTGCGGATTTGAATTATCTTATCTATGACGGAAATACTGAAAGTATTGAAACACCGCAAGCTATTCAATTTAATTGAAATGTTTCCATAGACAGATTTATATCAAATCTCGTAATTTAATTGTGTATTTTTTTAAATATTCTCGTACTGTTTACGATGATACGATCATTATGCTTCGGCCTGAGATATACTAGTCGGACCGTTCAAAGAATGCATTTCTGAAGTATGTCGATCGGTTTCAGTTGGGCGTGACTAGGGCTAGAATTAGCAATGATTTTTGGAGCATTTCTAACTTTGAAATATAACATGCGTAAAGAAAATTAAAATTAACTACAGATAAATACAGCAGGAGAATGATAATGCTACGGAACGCAAGGTCTGTCTCTCACACTCTGAGAGAAGACCCGTGCCCAGCAGTGGGACAATAATGGGTTGACAAGAGATATAGTAGAAAACATTTATTGTCAAATATGTAACAATGAAAATTAAATAAACTTAATCATACATAGATTAGCTCGAGGAAAAGCTGCGTGATCATCTTTACAACGAAAATATTATCGATCTTATTATCAATTCTGATATCTCGTTCGGTCTTCTAAAATATATTTTTGTCGTTCGTCTTGCAACGTTGACTTTATTTTGAAAAATCAGTTGTATAACACTGACTTAAATAATAAATTAAGTATATTATTTATTTATCTAATATTATGTACTTGTTTTATATTTCATCTATCATTGTACTAACTTTTTTTTATAAATATGAAGTAGCAAACGAGCTAGCAGCCCACCTGATGGTAAGTGGTTACTGCCACCCATAGACATTTGTTTGACACCGAAACACAAGAACTGCTTCACGCTAGAAATAGGTAGTACTTGCCCAGTCGAACTACATTGGTTCTACCACCTGACGACTTATTCGCGCGGCTGCGATTTCGGTCGCGTTAACCGTGGTAATGAGTATCCTATGACCTAATTCAAGTCATAAACTATCCGTCTGCCAAAGTAGTAAATAGTAACAAACATATTAGGAACGATTGGATTTTTTGTTTGTTTGTATTAAATAGGCTCCGAAACTACTGGACAGATTTGAAAAAATATTTAATCATTAAAATCTTACATTATCCCTGATGAACAACAACAACATAGGCTATATTAAATAAGGTAAAAAAGGGATCCGTATGGAAATTTCGATAGTGTAACCAGATGTGTGAAAAAACTACCAAAAAACTCCTTATATTGCTTACGCTGTGGAAATTATAGACAATCGAGCAAAGTAATGTACTAGAGTCTTATGGAGGATATTAATATCAAGCGGCGATTTGATTCGGCGTTCGTAACATTCATTTATCGCGAGCATCGTAGCATGTACCTACACATATACCTTCATTCTATTGATTGCCACACGACTCCCTCCGCGTCCCAGTAACCGCGCGTTTGAAAGGTTTCCCGGCCGTGACAATGCCGACCTGACAACACATAGATACCGTACAACGTAGTACGTTTTGTTGTTCACCTCGACATTGACGAGGTCTGGTTTCATATAGAACTAGTTGCTTGCGACTCAGTAGGCGGAGACAATAATGCAGTAGGTATAATACATATAATAAAAAATATAAACATTTTAATTAACCTCCTTACATGTAGGATATCAAAGAAAAAACCTTTCTTAGTAAAGAATAAAAGGAACCTATTTTAACCTTTGTATGATTTTAACATTTCAACCTGTTTTAACATGGTAGTTTAGACTCTGCGTCGATTAGTTTAAAGTGAGTCAAAAGTCTCATTGCTTATATACTTATATAAGTAGATTTATTCTTCTGATCCTACAGGCAATGTGTGCCTAAACAGGACTAAGATCTTATCTTAAAACAGAGATTTAGCAGGGTTTAAATTCTTGATTGGAACTAAGACATAGACCAGAATTCAGATCAATCGAAATCTCGGATTAGATTTACAATCGGGATAACATCCAGCATCAAGATGCAGGGAGCAAGCTGAAATCAAATCTGGTTTCAAGTTTAGAGCCAAATCGGTACGAAATTCGAAACTAAATTTGGTCAATACCTGTGTTTGTTTTGGTGCACAAAGATATTATTTTTTTAATATTTTGTTTTATTCGTTTTGTACTTTCTACAAAAGTGTTCTATTTTCATTTATGCCGCTAATACTATAGGAATTTTGGTCTTTTCAATTACCCTCTTTACTTTAATTCTCTATGATTATATTCAGCGTGGGAAGGTTATCCAGGGTTTAGACGCATTTTTTGATAACTGTTTAGCGTTCACTCTACGAGTACAATCATTTGTGTATTGGGAGCCATAACCATACATAACAGAAGATCTGCCTGACGACGATCACATATACACTGCAGCTACCACTGAAGTTGGAACTCATAATAATAACACAGATCCTTAAAGCTTCAATGGAGCCGCTCTATACCAAAGGTCAGCAGCATTTCGAGTCTGAAGAATTAAAAATTACAATTTTCACAACTTCAAAGCTTTTAAAGACCTACATTTTTTCTTGCTAACAATCAATAGCTTATTTATGCTAATTTTATTATTGCGTATGAAACTAAAGAGCCGCAGATTAACATCCAAAGAGTCGCAGGTTGCCGACCCCTGGCATATACAGTAGATGCAGTAACATTCGAACCACGTAAGTTTTGCTAACTTCTACATATTCGTCTTAAACTTGCTGAGCCCAAAGTGTTGAATATTCCACACCTATTTCTGGCGTGAAACAGTCCTTGCGTTTCGTTGTGAGGGTGTGGTTGCCGGTTAACTTATATATAAGACGGGAATCTCAATCTTCAGTAATAGCAATGGTTGCCGTCTAACTTATACATGAGGCCACCATCTTAGTCTGCAGGAGTAACAACGCATCTGTGATCGACTCAGATAGATCCCATAATTATATTACATGAAGTTGCTTACAGATGTCCATGGGTTACCACTTACCATCAGGTGGACTGCACGCTCGTTTGCTATTTCAATCTGATACAAAATACGCCAACGAAGTCATATGTTACAACTAGCATAACATAAATAATTAAATCACTACGTTCAATGATAACAGCATTTACTATATCAATTACGTCTCAATCGCGCGATTGTGAGGCTTCCCGGCCGTGACAATGCACGGCACAGTTTCGCTATCTGCACACTACTTACCTACTTTGCACTTGTCATGTTACAATACGGAAAGATATACGCCAGATGAATTTGCAATATGGTATTTAATATTTGCAAATAATTTACATAAATAACTGAACGATGTAACATTTTCTACATAACTCTAGATAAGAGAAATTCATTCGGAACAGGAAAAAATACCTTGCGAGAACTTTTAAACTTTAAACTACGATTCCATAAAAAATGCAAAATTTAAAAGAGAAAATAACGCCCCTAAAAGTAATATATTTGTTACATTTGTTACGTAGGTCGAAGATCAGAGCACAAAGACTAATCTTCAAAGGCAACGTACACTCCACCCACCAATGAAAGTACGGCCATCATCTATCCAAAAGTTAGTACGACAATATTAAAATACATCGCTAGCAATAGTTTTTTTAATGTGCCTTATTACGCAAATTATGGTCATCATTACGAAATAACTTATTGAAATCTTATCTTATCGAAATAACTTAACGATCGATGACAAGGACAATTCTTCCAATATTAATCAGGGCCAAGAAACCGAAATAGAGTAGCTCCACTTGTAGTAGCTAGAATAATAGTACGTATTAACTACCCACATTTCAATGTAACAAAAATTGATTGTAAAGTATGCACATCGATCTTTGATGTTACTTTGAAATATGGTACACTCCAGCCTCTCACTCTAACTCACCATATAATTTCAACTGAAGAACAGAAACTGGCAGAAACCGGAAAAGCAGAAAAGAATGTACCTCCTACACCAACGAAAGCAAAAACCATAAACAATTCGCATCATACAACTTTTACAGAACTGTAGTGTCTTACCATAGACATAGATCATTGCATAACAATACTCACCTTCAAAGATGTTCTGAATGATGAGATAGCTCTGGGTGACGACGATGAGAAGCGCCACATGGGTCCAAGCGAAGAGGCTGAATTGTCGCATATAATAACGCTTCACCAGCGACAACACGAACCAGACGAAGCCGACGCAATACAGACTGAACGAGATGAACCGGTGGTACGTCACGAGGAAACGCAGGTAATCCTGGAACAACAAATATTATTAATGATGGTCTAAATAAAAATGGTTCCATGTTGGTAATGTTCCTGTTATAATGTTAGAATTCCTGTTCTACATTCTCCACGTAGGAGAACCAGTCTAGTTCGACCGGGGATGTACCACTGCCATACCTATTTCTAGCGTGAGGCAGTTCTTACGTTTCGTTGGTAACGTATGGTTGCTGACTCACTTATATGAGGCGACCATCTCAGTCCTCGGGAGTAGCAAAGCATCTGTGATCGACTTAAGATAAAACACCTGTTCTATATTAAGTTGCTTGCAGATGTCCATGGGCGGCAGTAACCACTTACCATCAGATGGACTGCATGCTCGTCTGCTATTTCAATCAGATAAAAAAATATGGAGTTGATTAAATATGTCCATGGGCGGCAGTGACCACTTACCATCAGGTGAACTGCATGCCCGTTTGCTACTTTGACCATATAAAAAAACTCACGACATTGATTCCGATACCTTTATTGTTTTAGAAAAGAAAGGATATTGAACTTTATTAAGATAAAAAGAATTCAAAACATCCGCAATTGTAGGTAATGTTAACAAATTAATTACCTAATACATCGAAATATTTTACAAAAGTAACATTACAAGATAAAGTATAAAATAAAACAAACCGTAATGGATTAAGCCATTAAGCTGATACGACTTTTAATAAATTACGTTTCGTAAAATATTGTAACGTTATTATTTGCGCTCAACTTGGCGGGGGCACTACGGTGCCCCCCCAGATATTAACCTAATTCATTTGGCTACCTGTATTCGTGAATCATTATAATCAAATTACATTATTGTTCGGCCAACGCTTTTACCTACCTCATTGTATATGTACAGTGTAGATGTTGAGTAGCCTTCCCAGTATTTCCGGGGTCAGAATAGGGCTACGGTATCCTCTGCCTGCCGTAAGAGGCGACTAAAATAGGAATTCCCGGGTTGCCGGCGGCTAGAGTGGAAGTTCGAACCGTTCAGCCGAGTGACCCCGGGAAGGACGACGTATCTGTGGTCGCAAATACCAGACGCTGGGACCAACCGCTCTCCTGGGTGGAGCCCTATGAGGCAATGCGTTCAGAGGACTCCGGTTGTGTTACTTTGGAGATCTCGAAGACCTTCACAGCATCGAGGACGGCCACCAGGGTTTTTTTTACCGCAATAACCCGGGTTATTGCGGTAAAAAAAACCCACATTACCTGGTATTGAGTCGGGTACCTTTTCCCCCTCGAGAAGAAAAAAGAAAATATGGATAGCAACATCGTTCTGTGTAATACTAACACCAACGTGTATGACAGGTTCGTTGACAATTGATAAAAGCCCCATTATGGGAGGCCTAATTCAGCCATGTTCAGCAGTGTACCTCAAAAACGGATGTTTCAAATGAATAGGATTAACAACATGAATAGAGCTTTGCATGGATAATTAACATTCAAAATTGATATGTCCTATATCTGTCCTGTCCTGTGTACGATTTTAGATTAATATTATCGCAGAATTGACACATTTTAATACGTCACGGATACTTACTAAATGCAGTTTTTTAATTTTTTTTATTTGTTTCTATCACATTAAAACATTAGCAGTGGGACATTCGTAATTCCGGGACATTTCTGACAACCCTAGGCGTGACCTCGATCCGAGTAAACAAATTAGAAACACCTGATGCTAGCATTTTCGTTGTAACACGTACTAAAATCTGTGCCATTTAAAATCTGTAGAATTTCTATAAATACCATATTACAAATCTCAAGCAATGAATTATCTCGCGACTAAGGATCATTTTCGCTATTTTCAGAATATAGACACTTACTGAAAATCCGGTCATTGTAACCATTTTTTTAATGGTACTTATTTTATATATAGGTTTATGAGACTTAAATCCTACATCTCAAAAGTGAAAGGCCAACTAAATATAACCTAGATGTCAACAAAAATCGACGACCCATAATGATTCTAGAATTTTCTACACTGGGTTACCATTCCATGTCAATTAATCCACTTCATATTTACGAAAACTTGTTTCATCTATAAATTGGTGTGTTTCATCTATTTACGTATTTGGTAAAACATAGGAATAAGCTTTTCCACGAAACTTCTGCATAATTTGCAGAAGTTTCGTGGAAAAGCTCAGGCATTAATAATCAATAATCAAAGAGATATTGTATCCACTAGGTTATCAAAATTAAATGGCATGAAGACTAAAAATAAATAATGATAGATCAATCCATAATTTTTAGAACCTTTGTCTTTCTGTTTGTATATGAGTTTGAAATCGCGCCAAACCAAACCTATACAACTGAATTAAATATTTATATTTAAAGTCAATATCTTGAGGAAACATTTAGTATTTAATTAAAATCAAACTATTATATGAAATGTTAAAAGAATTTAATGTTATGTTACATTTTTTTAACACCAGTAAAACCTCAAGGTACAAATAGTATGACAACTTTTAGTATCAAATAAGTACTTTAATAGACACGCCAACTACGGAATGTTAGTAGGAATAGTACCATTCCATAGTTGGCACTATACTACACTGGAAAGTACAGCATATACATAGTTAGTACGTAATATTTAACGAAATACGCGGGTCAATGATGCACTTCAACTAAACGCAGAGAGCAATGTTGCAAGATACTTAGAAACGGTTGTTACGCAAACAATAAACAAATGCATAAAATATATTTTATAGTCGCATTGCTTGTGTATTGCCATATACTGAAATGTTTTTGTAAAAACACGAAATCAAAGTTTTTGACGATACTAACTACATGAATTATATCAAGATGGTAAATGTATTAGTAATTGCTTCCCGGTGCGGCAGAAATTTCATTTATCAATCCATTATAATAATCTACTTTATGTTTCAGGGAGATAATATTAAACACAACGTTTTATACGATTAAGAAGTGTTTTAAAGTAGCTATATCACACTATACATGTACATATAATAAACATATATAAAAAAATGAAAATTCCGCGAGTTTGTATATTATATATTTCCGAATAAATATGTTTAGAGGATTGAGAAGTAATAACAATATATTCCTCTGTGTATTTGAAATTACGACAACTCAAAACTACTAACTGTAACTTAAAGGCTTAACAAAATATTCTATAGCCTATATCTTAACATGGTAATATTTAATATGTATTTCATTAAAATCCATGTACTATATCAAAAAAGTACTCTTACTCTATCTTATTTTAAACGCGGGTAAAACCGCAAGGCTCACCTAGTATAATATAGACAGACTCAGATAGATTTAAATTTTAAATACTTTATTCATGTCTTTTTTCCCAAAAATCGATTTCCAAAGAAAAACATTCATATTAGGCGCCATCATAGATCAAAGGTATGGCAGAAAAGGTAAATAGAATAAATTTTTAATATTAAACATGTTTATTTTACCAAAAACTAAAATCGGAAAATAAACATTCAGATTTAACAGCGTCACAGATCAAAGATATAACACGTTAGTTCAATAACATTCCAAATAAGCATTGTTTGTTTTAAACACGCAATCAATAGAGATTATCGTATTCAAATGAATCACGCAAATGATTCGGCATTATAATCGGCGATAAATGCGATCGTCAGATCTTAACGACCAATACAATGCGCGATTATCGATTTACGTCACTATTATCTGTAGCGTGCTCGTTGAATTTTCTCATATACCAATAATAACAAATGATAATAAAGTTCCAACGTCCGTCTGTAAGTTCAAAGTACTGAGGACAAATGACGATATTCTGTAAACACTCATCCGCATTGGTGGACCTATTTCTGCTTCTGGACCTGATAATAACAGTGCTAAACTTTGTTCCGTTCTTAAGATTGTAGTATGGAAAACATACTTATAGGCGCGTTTTAATTAGTCTTTGAGGGGAGGACCGCATCTGAGGCCGATCTCAGGTAAATATCAGGCATTATGAGCTTGATTACCGATGTCTTTAGGCGGCACTAGCTTGGCGGCACTAACTAACTCCTGTTGACTCAGTGTCAACAGGAGTTTGTCCGAAGTTAATCACTGCGTTGCTACTTCCAAGGGCTTAGGTCGCCCCATATGAACGTGAGCAGGCAACCACCCCGATACATCGAAATATTAGAACTGCTAGAAATATGTGGCGGCGGTACCTTCTCTGTTCATTAACATCCAAAATGATGACGGAAATATTTTAATACACGAACCAAACTTATAATTTCGGCATTTTAAGTTAAATACTTCAGTACCGTAGTATATCGTCTATCGAATTCAAAAGAGAGGATTTACTCCTAAAAAGAGGACAAACATTACTTACGATCGCATCCTTTAGAAACGCCCTAAAATGCGAACATAATTTATATTCCCTTCATTTTCACCGTGAAATATTTAATTATGTAATAATTCCGCTATTTGTAAAAATAATTGTTTATATTACTCATCATCTGTAGTTCAATATACTGTAGTTAAATATATTGATTATAAATATCAATTTTCAATTTGATCTCATGATCAATGCTTTGCAACGAATAGTGTTTGACTGTACACGTGGGTTACATCGAGAGTATTGAGCTATTATATCTTATCTCTTCAAGAGCGTGTGTATTCGTAACATGTAGTATATTTAATAGGAAGAAGGATATAAAATGACGTTGAAAAAGCTCTTCATAAAGGTTTGTAGACATTTCATTCAATTGGATGACCCGCGTAGCGGAACGGGCGACACGCCGGTCTGACGCGTTATGGGTTCTGGGTTCGATCCCCGGCCAGACAAATGTCTGAATGTTTAGTGTCCGTTCTGGGTCTGGGTGTTTGTGTATTCGTGTTTGTTTGTGTCCATAGCACGTCACACGGAAAAATCCTAGTGTGGAGCTATGAGTGTAGAAAGCGTTTTTTATGTATCGATTTAAATATATACTAAATTTCCAGTTTTGTCCATTGACCTATCGTCTATTACTAGTCGCAGATCGATTATTCAGTAGAGACAATACCTATCGCTTGACAGCTACAAAACATTTAATAAAATGCGATCGAGGTTTTTTTGGATTCTTATTATTAAACTACTATATGATTATTATTCCTTATTATTACTGAAGAAGACGGCGGGCTACCGCTGGATTCAGATGGCGCAGGACCGGTCGGAGTGGCGCAGATTAGGGGAGGCCTA
>DWNE01007539.1:0-12167 GCA_018249875.1 Cecropterus toxeus | reverse complement strand
AACAAACAAACATAGCGTGACGTTATATAGCTTAGAGCCTTCCACGATAAATTTACTATTCAACACATTAATATTTTTTCAATTGGAACCAATAGTTCCTGAGATTAGCGCGTTCAACCAAACAAATTCTACTGCTTTATAATGTTAGCATAGATTAAGATTCATTAACTACTAAGCAATTTTTGTACAAAGTATGTTAGGTACAATCATGCGGAACTTTATTTTATTGTATCAAATGTTCTGAAGGTAAAGGAAAATGTGGAGACATGAGGAAACTTAGATACTTGGGATTTCCTTAGTTTTCTAAAATCATAATATCTGTTAAGTATTATTGCTGAGTCATGTTTTTCAAGGATGACTGTGCATTTATTTTGTATGTAAGGCTGTTTCTTTTATTTATATGATTAAAGTGACATACGGGCATGAAGTAATCCATTGGTGGTCAAGTCAATCCAATGCATCCCTTGGTGGTGTATGATATTATAGACGTATGATCAAGATATCTTAGGCATTAGTCAACACATACATACAAGTCATACATACATGCATACATACGTAAATGATGTTATACATGAATTTTAGCAAGTCATGCTGAAATTTGAGTTCAATAAGCACTATGATTCTTTTGTGTAAATAAAATCAACGATCACATGATAAAATTATTCTGAAGTTATCTATATGTCTAAGAGTTCTTCAAATAAGTTTTTGAAGGTGTGTGAAGTTTACCAATTGTCACCTAACTAGTAGAGTAAAAAAGTTAAAAAAAACAAGCTTCTTAGTATTAGCATTTTGTTACTAATATTCGTCTAAAACAAACCTTTTGATGTGACACATCTCTAGGTACAGGTAAACTTTATTGTTGGCGGTGTGATGCTTGCATTTATTTATTTTAGCGCCATCTGTTATAGATTATAGAACTATTAAGTGTCAAAGGAAACTAAGCTGCGGTGTTAGTTCAACTTAGTGTGTACTGTTTGTAGATGGCGCTATTTCCATTGTGCTCCATATATTTAGTTCCTGTCTTTTATGCATATTGTATGAACACAATGCCAAGCGTCCCGTGACGTTTACTTTTTACTTACCCAAGTCCTATAATCTTAAAAAATTATAAGTTTTCCATCTTGGTACATACATATTGAATTAAGAATGCCGTCATTAAGCAAATCATGCATTGTCATTCAATTTTATTTTTACCAAATGCATTGAAGGAGGGTAAGGCTATTCAAGGGTACGTCTGTTTGTATGTATGTACATTTCTTTGGCACATACTACAGTTCATACGCTTTGATGGATGAGTGACATAGGCTATATAATAATAAATCTGCCAAGTGCGAGTTGGCCTCGCAGGTGAAGCATTATCATTCACAAATCTTAAAGAGAAAATATAGCTCTGTTTTAAAATAAATAAATAAAGTTGAACAGTTTTCTAATTACTAACATAAGTTTGTTTTCCATAGTGTTTTTATGAATTCCAAGTTTCAACTCTATACTTTCAATAGTCCGAATAAAATGGCTGTGACATACGGACAGACAGACATGACGAATCTATAAGGGTTCCGATTTTTGCCGTTTGGCTACGGAACCCTAAAATTACATAAATGAATTGAAGTCAATTAGATCATATAAAATTTATTTGTAAAAATATTTTCACAAAAGTTATTTAAGTATGGCCTTATCTTACATCTAATACTTCTCATTAACTCTTGTACTACCCGTATATTAGTATAAAATACTTAAATTAACACTTTTTAGAAACAATGTTAAATACTGTGATCACAAAATTTTGTTCAATTTAATAACTGAGATGTAAATAGATCTTGTACTAAAAATATTGCTCTGAAGACAAAAATGTTTAAAATGAGACTGTCATTAAATGGATTTTTTTATTTTGATTTTTGTAACGGTAACCGTTACGGCGGAGCGTTACGTTACGATAATAGTTAATTATTGATTAATATACGACAATAAGAACATGATAAAATATGAAATGTAACAATTATTTTGTATTTTTTTTTGCTATAGTTTTATATGTTGCCAGTGTGTGCATTAATATGGATTTCTTTAATTAATAGGGCCTTCCCTTATTGCAACAAAACTCAAAGTACTTTTTTTATACTTAAACTTAACGATAAGGCAGACGGGCTACCTGATGGAAAGTAGTCACCGTCGCCTATGGACATTTGCAACACAGAGGAATCACCAATGCATCGCCGGCTTTGAAAGAGAGCTCTTTTTACATCCCTCTTGAAGAATCCCATGTCATAGCCCTGCGGGAATACCTCAGGACGAAGCTCATTCCACATCTTGCACGTTTGTGGCAAGAAGGAACGTGCAAGATTTAAGAAATAGATGTAACGCTGGTACCTCCAGTCGGTACTGAACTTAGATTTTGAATGAAAAAATGAGTAATGTAATTATATACTAATATGGAATATATATATAGTTTTACAACCATTTTATCAAATAAATTTCCAAAAAAAGAAGGTTATCTGTATATGTACATATCGCAAATAATTATTTTGTTATCACATTCGATTGATAAACAATTACAATCTTATTATAATTAATCAGGCAATATTTTCAGTACAAGCGCATCCCAGCAACTTATCTACATTAATGTTAACTCGTTGACAATAAATATAATAAAAATCAAAATAATTACAACTAAAGGTAACTTAACAAAAAGTTGGCCATTTTAAATATTACAGTATAATATAATACGAAATCACTAGTATACATGACTTTATATTATTGGAATGTACTTGAATTTTACATATGTATAGAACAATCAATTTAGTTGTTTTTATTGGGGATGTTATGGAGCTACGTATCTGGAACCGAAACTATAGGATATCCGAAAAAAATATCCGTAACCGTATCCGATATTAAAGTTTCGGATAAATAAGCTTATGTTTCCAAGCGTTTAGTTATTTATTTTTAGTAAATAAAACTTGTGCGGTAAAAATCCCACATAACCGGGCGTTGCTCCCACGGCGTCGGGTGCCTTTTGGAAAGTTTCCCCCTCGAAAACAAAAAAAAAGTACTCATTTGTCATTTACGTTTGGAAATCCTTTAAAATGTAATACGTAGTCAAAATTATCCGAAACTAACGGATAATTCGAAACTAACGGATAATTCGAAACTAACGGATAATTCGAAACTAACGGATAATCCGAAATTATCACATATCCGTAACGTTATATAACCGAAACCGGTATAATATATTTTATCCTCATGTAGTGTAGTTGAATCCTTTTAGGGGGGTTGTTTCATGTGATAGTCCAGTTTCTAGCTGTGGCTGACAAAGTGTTAAAGTCAGGTTCTGTCTTTCTAGCACCAAAAAGAGAGTAGAATGATCTACCTTCGGGGCATTCATTAATTACATGAGTCATAGTGGGGGGGAGGGGGGATCGAATTTAATCAAATCTTACATTATCGGCTTAGTATTACGTTTTTTCTGCAAGAGGCTGTGTAATGCCGAAAAAGGAGGAATAAATTAGGTAAAATTTATATTTATCCTAATTTTGAAAAATTTCACGGGCGATTAGATTAGAGGGAAGCGGAGGGGGTGTGAGATAAACAAGATTCACAAAATGTCACCATACGGCCACCTCCATCTCGTAAAATCCCCAAAAATAGCTCACGTAATGAATGAAGGCCCTCTATCATATGAATTATATAACTTTAATAACAATTTAAATAACTTATTTAATTAACTGACGTTTCTCGACGACGTGTTGTATGACGGTAGTTCTCTGGACTCCCGCCGCCTCCTCACGCACCAGTAGATGAGGAAGATAATAAGAGCGATTAGGGCTATCAGTAGGATCACTCCCAGGACGATAGCGGCTATCGTGGCCTCCGTGAAGTAATCTAGAAAATAGATTTGTGGATTAGCTTAGGCTAATGCACATAACCGACCTGGATGAAAAGTTGGATCTTAAGTTAACCACACATGCTCCTCCCGAGGACTAAGATAGTCGCCTCGTACAGAAGTGATCAGGCAACCATATCCTTCCATCTCACGCAAGATCTGCTCCAAGGGAGTAATACGTGTATAAATACCCTACTCGAACCATACTGGTCCTAATTTTTTCCTGGTTGTAGTTATACAACCGTATCCAGAAGTTCTCTAATACCAGGATACTCACTGGATATGTCCACGACATAGCTGTTGGCGTTTCCGTATGCGTCCACGGCGTTGATCATGACCCTGGGGTTGCAGCAAGTGGCTCTGTACGTGGTCATCACCTCCTCCCGGGTGCCGGCGATGAAGTTGCTCTCGTAGATCAGGCCGGGTGGCGATGAGGAGATCCGAAGGAGGCCTGCGAGGATGCGTTGTACAGATTAACTTTTGTCTCGGATTAAAAACTGTTCTAAAAGAATTCTGATGATTGGAGCAACAATAGCATATTTGTATGACTTTTGGTCTTTCACAGTGGAGACTTAACTTCGGGGATCAGATCAGATCAGAGGAACGCAACCCAGGCGCCTCTTATATTCGAAGCAACGTATTACAATTTATTGATTTCCAGGGTAGAATCTCAAATAAGGAACGATGAAATAAGACACCCAGTAGAAAAAGGATTAGTCATAACATTTTGACGAAACTTTGGTCTAGCGTTTACAAAGTTCTTCGATCTTCGGTCGGTCTCATTAGGATAACGGTAATAGGGTAGATAGATACGAGCAGGTTTTAAACCTTCTTTGGGGATAGCCCATTGGAGCCATTAGAAATCATCTAAGTTGGCCACCAACCAATATACTAATCATTATAAATGGGTTATAACTTCCACCAACAAGCCGTATCGAAGTAGCGCCATGGTCAGCCCTTACTCTCCAGAACTGTTTCAGTTATGGAAAAACTTATACCTAGCAACATAAGTGGAAGAAGACGAGGAATTGCAGCTAGATCTTCAGCTAGGCTTACCTCCAACGGGATCTCTTGCGAAGATGCTAGCGGACCAGGTGTGTTCACCGCAGTCGCTGCCCTGCCGCCCGAGGCAGCTACCTTGGAAGTTGTGCCGGAGTTCTGGTGCCCAAATATCCCGTACAGTCTCCCCAGAGTTGATCACGTACACGTAGGTCGATATGGAGACTTGTTCTAGACCTGTAGGATTGCGTTTTTTTTTAATGAACTTTTAAAGATAGATGAGGTTCACAATTCGTCTGTATATGTGTGTTACTTCATGAATTTACTGGATTTACCGATTTTTATCTGTCTTTTTATATTCGTCATATTTAAATTTAGAACGACTTCTGGGTTATGTAATAAGTTAACAGTTATATATTTTTTTCCTCTTTTTGTGGTATATTAGTTTGTTTTATTTTTGTTTATTCCGGTAGACTTGAGATATTGTATCTTCTTGTAACGTTACGGTTAGCGTAACCGATTGCCTTACAAACATAGTAACGTAATTCAATAATGTCTTTCTAAATTTATTGGAGGATAAATAAAATAGATGTTTCTATAGTTTTTAGATTTTCTTCTGCCTGTTTGAAAGTTTTATAGTTGGATCAAACGTAAACTTACTGGTTTAGTTTTCAGAATTTACATTTTTAGACCGAATTTTGATTGTATATTCGTTTTATTCAAATTCATCTCCTCTATGAAATACTATAGAAATTTGAAGTTATATTTTTAAACGCGGGGTACAGCAGACGGGGAATGTGATCAATCACATTGCCCTTTAGACGACCCGCGTCCGATCGACTAGACAAATATCTGAATCATGAATTTTAATTTCTGTTCTGAACCAACTAGCGTGGGGCTTTGAATGTGCTTACCATAGGCAGTGAATGTGATGAGATCTCTCGCGCCGGGCTGCGCTGATGATGAAACCAGCACGCTGACAATGACATTCACTGTTTGACCGGAGTCTATCGTTTGCCTGGAAGAATCATGCTACATTAGTCACGTCTTAATTGCAATATGGTAGAACCGATGTAGTTCGACCGGGGAAGCACCACTGCCACACCTATTTCTAGCGTGAAGCTGTTCTTATGGGAGGTGGAAGGATGTGGTTGCCGGCTAACTTACATATTGGCGACCAACATAGTCCACGGGAGTAGCAACGCATCTGTGATCGACTTCAGATAGAATACCTGTACTATAGGAAGTTGCTTACAGACTGTCCATAGGTGGCAGTAATATCTTACCATTAGATGTACTACATGCTCGTTTGCTACTTCATTCTTAAAAAAAAAAAAAGTGTTGCATTTGTCGTTCATCAATTTCATGTATGATATTTGATCGTGCCAAAGAATCAATAAATATCAAGATGGTAGAACTAGTATGAGTTGTGGTCGATTTCAGGGAAGCATCAGCAGTGTGGTTGCACTTTCCCATTTCATTTCCTTATATTTGTATAGCATTGAAGCAAATGAGCATGTTGTCCGTCTGATTGTCAATGTTGCCATGGACATCTGCAAGCTACTTCGTATAGAACATAGGTTCTACCAATCTATTACAGATGCTGTGCAACTCCCGACGACAAAGAATGTCGCTTCATATGAAAGTGAGCTGTTAATGAAACAAATGTATGAAATACTTACGCTGTTGGATTTATTCCTCTCAAGAACCTGAGTTCTCCCACGGCGCCAAAGCTGAATCTGACCGCTGTCTCCCTGAAGTTAGACACTTCGAAGTGTAGCTGAAAATTGAGTAGTTATAAAAGTGTTAAAAATTACTCTTTTGCTATCTCCTCAGAAACCTCAATTTTACATTTTTATGTCCTAACCTAACCGAACTAACTTAATCTAAAAAAAATAACCAACTCCGAATACTTCCGAATAAGTAAGCTCTATTTTTAACCGACTACCAATTACTCTAATTGACTTCGGGACTATGTAGTATGTACTATGTACTGTGTATGTATTATGTATGTATGTATATGTATATGTAAGAAACCAACATATATTTAAATGATTTTTTTGCTTTTTGGTGACACTGAAGTCGGTTTATATTTTTTGTTAAAAAGTCTTATAACGATATTACTTAGTAAATTAAATAGCTTTGCGATAATTTTTTTTTTACTCGTTTCGGTGTTTTCGTTTCGAGCAATTGGAGCTCAATAAGGTTTGTGACGTGTGAGTCTTGAATAACATTACTACCTTTCTTCTCTTGGATGTCTTCAGAATTGCCTCCATTTTAGGAGGCGACCGAGAATTCAGGAGACGAGCAGCAGCGTCTTGTTTCCTCTCCTACACGTCCAAACTTCCAAAGCAAGGGAACTATTGAACTAAACCCCTATAGAAGAGGCCAATGTTCAGCAGTAGACCTTAGAAGGCTGATGGATGGATAGGACTTTTGCACCTAAGATTTGACCCGAATCCCTGGTATTGAAACTAAAACACCTTAGTTTTCCTCCAGTCTATTCCCGGTCTTTCCTTGGTGTATATAAAGTTGACTTACTTGCAAACTGTCTCCAGGAGCGCCATATAACCGCGTGCTTAGGCCGATTTGAACCGCAGTTAAAATGGAACCGCGTTGGTTGACCACCTGTGAATTAACATACGAAAAATTTTAGTTTTGGAATATGGATGGTATATTTTTCGAAAATGATTGGGTTTTCTAGTATGTCTTTTATAAGAAACACTATTAACCTATTTACGAATTTACTGTGAGAAATATTGATATATGTTTTGCCCCGCGGTTTCACCCGTCTTTGATAAGAAAACGTAACGACTATATATCGTTATCACTTTTGATAGAGGATGGATGTTATTGAAATAGATATAGTCCATTATATTATTAATTAATTTCAGTAATTTCGGTATGACGCGGCTTTAAACACACAAACCGACAGACATTTTTTTATAGAAATTATTACTTATTTTCAGTCATGCAAACTATCTTTTTTGGATATATATCCGATATACATACGCGGAACTTTCATTTTTATCGGGTAAACCCGTAGGTCACCGCGTCATGTCATAAGATATCGATTTGTTTCCTATTGGTCTGGGTATTTTTCACTGGCACAGTGGGAACGAAAAGCACCAAATTCAAAATGTCGGCAAATTGAGTACTAAGCCACTTCTATGTATTTTAATCCGCTTCGTATAATGTAGTCTATCGTCTAGATTTTAAGAAGTTCAATATTGAAGATTTCGTGCCAGGAAAGGACATAACGTTACGTCTCTTTAGTCAGCGGCGTTATAACAGCCCTTAACGCAAACATAATTTTCCTATTCCCACAAAATGCAAATTTTGCATAAGGTCCCTATCCTTTAGCCCTTGAACCCTACCTGCGATATGGCCCTTCCAAACGGTAGCACATTGCTGTCGTTGTACTGAAGCTTCTCGTTGTAAGTTCTGGAGTTGTCTTCCTCGGCTCGTTCCAGGTCCTTCGTGTCCGGGAACTGGATGGACGCTGATCTCCCCGTCCTCACTTCAGCTTGTTGGTTTATCGGGCCAGAGAGACGGACGAAGGGTTCACCTGCGAATCGTCAAAATGTTGGATAAGAAAAACTTTTGATTTTTTTTTAATTTATTTCCCTCCCTTTTAAATTTGTCTTTGCATAAAAATTTGACGTCCTATAAATAGTCTTTAAAATTTGTATCTTTGCATTAAACTTTGCCGCCCTCTATTTGCCCGTGGCGGGCTGCACCCTCTACATGGACTTTAAAATTTGTGTCTTTGCCTTCAACTTTGCCCGTCCTCTAAACGCGCAGGCCATGGCTGATTGCCCTATGCCCTATTGCTCGGCACAGTATGCTACTGTTTCTCGAAAAATGATGTAAAAAAATATAGTTTTTAAAATATTTATTTTTGCATCAAACTTTGCTGTTCTGTAAATGAGTTACCCCCGCCATCTTCCTTCTCCTCCCCTTCACTCCCAGCTCCCTACGCCTCTATTCCAAAGGATACGAGTAAAGGTTGTGAAAACATACATCGTAATTTAAATTTGTGTCATTGCATTAAACTTTGGCGTTCTCTAAAGGCACAGCCTTTGACGCCGTCCTTCCTCTGTCGTTAGCACATTACGCCCCTTCAGTTTTTTTTACCTTTAACATCCCTTCCAACGATCTTGGCGTAGACCCTGGAGCCCTTGACGCTGGGTAAGGGTACGTCGGCCTCCAGCTCAGCTACAGCGCCTTCCATCTCCGGTGCATTGCTCCCCATGGGCTGGTAGCTGAAGAAAGAAAGACGAGTTCAATCAAGTAAATCATATAATAATATCAAAAAATCTTTTTCTTTTTTCAGTCCAAGCAGTCGGATATTTTGCTTTATAATTATTTACTTACTCAGGAGTTTGCATTAAATTAATACCATAGAAAAAACTTAGTGGCCGATCTGGATTTTTTGGTTGGGGCAGGGGAAGAGGGAGCTATAGGTAGGCTCCCAAAGAATTTGAAAAATTAGAAAGTTCTTACGATAAGAACTGTCTTTTAAATTTTATGTGGGTTTATATCGTCCTATTTAAGATTTTTTTCCACATGACGGATAGACTTAAGAACAGGAATTTATATGGTAGGGTGAATCTAGAAAATCGGTGGTAAGAGATTGCCTAAGTTCCCATCGCTCCCAACATAAGGTACAACTTACTTAAAAGCCAGTTTCGCCAACTCCGTGCCGTATTCATCGACGAGAATTGATTCTCTGACGCTTGCCACCGGCCCGGTGACTCTGAGTTTCAGAACTTCTGGAAAAAATAAGGGAAATCAATGTAATCTGATTTACATAATATTACTACATGGATGTAACTAAAAGTTTGGATAGGGAGGTGACCGACCACACGTGGCGGTTGAAGGTCAAAAGGTTTATACATGAAATTGATTACAGATATCCATGTGATGCAGTGGTCACTTAACAGGAAGACTGCATGCTCGTTAGCTACTTTTAATCTTATGGCAAAATCAAGCCCAATATGAAGTAAAAATATTTACATATTAAGCTACATTTAGCCAATCAAGGCCGAATCTGGTATTCGCAATCAAAACCAATTAACAGAAATAGCTAACAAGGAAGCCGGTTATCATATCCACAGGTCCTGAGGTTATCGTAACTGACCTACATGTCCAACTGATAAGCTGTAGCAAATGTTTTGATCGACATTCTCAATGAGAGGACAACACGTGTAGGAGTATTTATGTACAGGAAGTGATGAAAATGAAGCTGGCTGGTGTGACGCTAGGGGGCACCGCTGCGTTCCATTGGAGATGCCGGGGCCCTTGCAAGCGCTGAGGAAGGCCGCCGAGGGGGTTTTAGTGGGTAAAAATCCCACATAACCCGGTCTCTCCCAAGGGTTCGGTGTACCTTTTGAAGGTTTCCCCCCCGGAACCAAGGTGTGACGCTCACTTAATACTGGTTTTAGAGAGATGGATGAAGGAAGGAGGAACGTCTAAAGTTTGCTAACAAAAGCTTTTGATAGTTTACGGATTTGGTTTGTTCAACAAAATCTATGGCTACGGTTTTTGATTAATTTTTGTCTTTCTGTTTGTCTGTTCGAAGTGGCATTAAATCGATTTTAGTAGTGTCCGACTACTAATTTTTCAGCCGAAACCGAAAGCGACCTATCGCACGCTTTTCTACACTCACGCTTTCTAAATTCATAGCCCCACACTAGGATTATTTTCTGTGTCGTGGGTGTCATGGACACACATACACGAATAAACAGACACCCAGACAGGACAGGACAGAAATATAAACTCATCATTCATATATCTGTCTGGCCGGGAATCGAACCCGGGACCCACTGCGCGTCAGACCGGTATGGTGACCGCTCAGCCACACAGGACGTCAAAACAACGGCCGAAATTAGATTTCTTTTGCCAAAACTGGCCGGAACCGAATCCGAAACTGAACTTCGGTCGGTCAGTAGATTTTAGAAAATTTCTTGAATTTAATTTAAATGTTTGAACATATTTTGATATTTCCAAAAGAAGTGAAATTTAGTTCTTATATCATTAATATCTTTAAAATTTTATTAAAATATCTACACAAATATGTAACATATTTCAGTCATTTTTTATAATGTCATTGTTCTGAGACAAATGTCAGTATGTCAATCAATATTGATCAGTAACTTCAGTGTTAATGATGCTGATTAATGCGATAAGTTACGTTACGCTCACTGATTACTATAATCTAATCAAACACTACAGTCAGGGTCTTTGGTTCATTCATTTGAACCCATGTATAGGGTAACCATATTACCATGTTAGGAATGGGACATGTCCTATTCTTAATTGGTGTTTTAGTAAAATTTTGCAATTAAACATTAAAACATTAAACGATTTCTATACTTATAGCCCCGTAGTAGAATTTTCTCCTGTGTCGTGGGTGCCATGGTCACACAAAGACGAACACACAAACACCCAGACTCAGAACAGAAATCTAAACTCATCATTCAAATGTCTGTCGGGCCGGTGACTGAACCCGGGACCCACTGCGTGTCAGACCGGTATGGTGACCGCTCCATCACGCGGGTCGTCAATAGTTCTTACGTACGTTTACGAAAATGTTAGAATAAAACAATAATGAAGGTGCTTGAAATTATGGCAATATTGGAATATTATTAAAAATAATGAGGGTACTTGGAAATATTTTATTCGCTCTTTTTAAGGCGTACGCCATTTTGGATTAAGGATGACGTCGCTATGCTAATCAGGCAGTCTTCCAAATAAACGTGTATGTTTTGTTTCGGCTCGATCAGTTTGGGTGATTTGCTTTAAATTTCAGTCGACCCATAGATACTAATAAGCTTACTAGGGAAGTTGTATAAAGTTAGTAAAAAACTACTCTATTTTAATTTACCTTAACCACTTACATCAGATGAACTACTTTACATTTGTTGGTCTGTTTTTTAGGGTTTTTTTTAGGGTTCCGTAGACAAATGGCAAACATCGGAACCCTTATAAATTCGTCATGTCTGTGAGATAAAACCCTTATTCTATATGAAGTTGCTTACAGATGTCCACGGGCGGCAGTAACCACTCACCATCAGGTGGACTGCATGCTCCTTTGCTTCTACTCTTCTACTCTTACTCTTTCTAATCAAAAAAAACCGGCGGTAAATCTGCCGGAGTGGCATCACAAGATAACTAACTAATTAACCTAACCTTAAGTCAGCAAGACCACGGGTGTAGCCAGGTTTTGATAGGGAGGGGGGTTCAACCACGGGCGTAGCCAGGTTTTAATATCGGAGGTGTTCAAGAAAAA
>DWNE01007538.1:0-12167 GCA_018249875.1 Cecropterus toxeus | reverse complement strand
ATATATCGTGTCGATCCATGTCATCCACGATACTGGAAAAATCCTAGGATGAGATTATGCATATAGAACGCGTTATTATATTAGCCTTATTGTTAAATCCTTAAGTAATAAAAACAAATATAATTATCAATAATTACTTACCACGAGGCAGCGACTTGCGACATCTCCGGACTGAGCATGGGGTACGGATACGTACCCCCGGGGAAGGGGTACATGGGGGATCGCGCGAGCCCCGCTGCAAACACATTATATTCTTAGACATGCTATTGAAAATTAAATGAAATGCTGGAAAAATACCAAAAAAACTTGCGTGGTGGAATTGCAGTAATGTAATCATCGCACTTGTAACGCCTCTATAGACGTGTCCGAATTAAAGTAATGTTACCATTACACTTATTCATAACAATTATCATTGCACTTAATCTATCAGTCCTTTAAGGTCCGCTTCGGAATAAAGGTTTAGTTTCTTAGTACTCCTATAACATCGACGAGAAGGGAGTGGTGCTATTCAAGATGGACACCACCACTTATTTGATATGACACGTCAGACTTATACGAGACGGTCAACTTCTCGCTGTAGCAAGGCATCAGTGAGCAATATTTAAGAATCTTATACAATTAAAATTTTGATGAAAATTACCGAATATAGTGGCGAATAGTGGCAGATAGCGTTCCCGTTTAATTTTCAGATAATTGTTATGTATGTTTCTTTTACACTATTTCCAAAAGAATATTCTTATAATTTTATTTCTTCTCCATTCTTAGTAGACCCTTACGATACCTACCTACTTTAGGATTTCGCCACTTTTAAACAATAATTTAATTTTAAACGATTGTAAGAAGCTAAGTTATAATACAATTGGTAGTACACTTATCGTAATTTTACGCTCACTCACCTAGTTTAGAATCTAGCTGGTAGGGGGGTGGGATACCCATGTGCGCGGGCGGGGGCTGCCCCAGGTCTCCCCCGGGACAAAACAGGGACAAGCTTCCGCCGGCGGGCAGACCCATCTTCCCCGTCTGGAATAGAGAACATGTAGATTAGTTTTCTGGACTGTATTATTAAACTAGCTTCATCGTGCGCCTCTGCTTGAATAACTTTTCACGCTATTTAGTTTAAAAGATTATTTACTGTAATATTGTAATGTACTGAACCGTCTTGATCTGACACAATTTCAAACTTACATTCTAGTTTTGGTATAATGTTTAGAAGTGATTTAGACAGAAATAATATAAAATTCTGACGACCTTTTTCTTCCTCGTCTAAATGTAGAGACAAAGGTGTCAAAGATTATCTAGTTTTCTATCTTTCATAGCCAATGTAATTTAATTGCTCTAATAAAAGTTGACAACCCTAATATTGATACATCTCAGTATAAGATATTCAGATGTATCAGTAATAACTTTCATAAAAAAATAAAATCACGACTTATAAGCATACTTATTTAATGCTCAACAGTAAGTATAAGTCAACCGAATAACAATCGCAATAGCATTAACCGATTAATCAATAACACTTAAATCAAATCAAAATAACATTAATAACAAAAAGAATAAACCAATAGCAACAACAAAACAATTAGCGCGACGATCCAACTTTATCGCATCGCTAAACAAACTTGTAGAAAACATGGGGCAGTAAAGTGGTTAACACAATTGACGGAGTAACTTGGCTAACTGGTCATTCATTACTGGCAGGAGGCCTCGAGTGCGCCTGAGGGGCGGTGTCCGGCCGTGGGAGTGAAAGAGTGCTTACCGTGTGTACCTTATGATACGACATAAGTGAGGAGGATGCGTTACGTAAACTTGGTCAGCGAGGGTGGAAATGTTTGAACAGGTTAAGGAATTGATAATACAATGATGGAGGTAATCTAAAATGAACTGCAATGACATTAAATGTTTGAAAAGGATAAATAAATTAAAGATAATTGATGGGATGGGGACAACATCATTAAGGAACTGAAAAACATTGAAGGCATTATTGATGATTGGAGTATCAGATATAAAAGTAAAATAGTAAAATTAAATCTTTGTAAAAATGGTTCCTATCATGAAAATGACTCGTAGTGTCACATAACTCTAGATGAAAATAATTTAGTTGTTCTATTGACCGTATATTTATTGATTGACTTCTTTAATGTAACATATTTTTCTTTTGTAATAAGATTCTTATGCACATCTACATATAATGTTTCATGTGCTGCTTCTTTATTTAATTTTGAATGTTTTTCATTAACAGACTTTTTCATCTCTTTGATTTTGAATTTGAAATATTTTTCGTATTGTGCAGATAAGGATTAATATTTATTGAAAACTTCATACGTAAATTGATTATCTTTATAATACTGGAAAAATATTACAAAAATAGTATTTATATCATTTTGACATCTTGATTTAAGATATGCGATTAAGTGTTAAGTAAGGAGGAGTTAAAAAAATCTTTTAAACACGTATATAAACCATTAAATTTTCAAAAGCTAAAATTTAATTCTAATGAATGCAGTGCAAAAGCCTTGAGAAGAAATATTTTACCAGTTAGTACAAATGAAAACATAGACATAAAAACAAGAAGAGACCAGTTTAAAACAGATAAATCAGATAGGTAAATTGAGAGGGAACGGCTGTCAATATCCAATAGATTTACAAGACGATGAGACGGAGAGTACATCGTGACAGCTATCTCATTAGCTTATCCAGTTCTTTAGATTCTAGGTAAAATAGTATTTATAGATCTAAGACATGTTAGCTAACAGAAAATATCTGATAATTGATATAAATAACATGTCAGTGATTAAAAATATGTATATTGTCGAAAAATATGGACACCTCCAATCAAATATTTTAAAAATTTCTGTATACATTTTTATATTGTTTTTATAAAACAGTAGAGTTTAATTGGTTATTATTAACTTCACTAATTTGTTAAATTTAATTAACTATTTTTAATTGACGAAAAATCGTTAGATACTTGCTGTTTACCGCTTAGCTTCAACATATCCAGTCATCCAAACGAGCCCTCATAAACAAACAAAATTGTAAGTCCATCCACACAAGTAACACCCTAAAAACAAATACAAAAAATCCTTTATCATTCGGGGTTCTCGGTTAAAAAAGGACAACCGGGAGACAGCCACAAATATATACATACAGAGAATAACGCAGCACCAACAAAAACCAGGCAGGCTTTCTATGGGAAGACGACGCGTCATTAGCAAGTAAATTGGCGCCGGGGTCGTATAAATTTCGTTCTACCCTCCGCCGCCCAATTATGCAAAATGGCGTCCAACGAGGGCCATTCAGCCGCGTCGCACTTCCGTGCCAGAGTGTCTCACCTCTAATTAAACAGGATCTTCTTTTCACCACTTTATTATGCGAAATAAACGACGAGATCGCGGGCGACACGTAGGCGTAAATTAATTATGGTGTTTTTACTTCAATCTGCGAACGCAATTCTTTTTTTCGCTTCCAGCTTCAAGCCTTACGCCTGTCGAGGATCATTTTTTGCGCTCCCGAAGAACTTACGATTGATTTAAAAAATAACATTTTTTTACATATTACATGTGCAATTACGGAAGATAGTGAAAATAAGTCGTCACTGTCGCACTAATTGAAAACAAGTATGACTATACGGCAAAGATATAGTTCAGCTTACACCAATATTTTACACAGTTTCTTAGATCAGTCAACATAGAGACTGCACACCATTCCTTTTTAGATAAAAAAAAATACTTTTATAAACACTAACTTCTATCAAAATTAATACAAAATTGAGTAATTGGAAGGAAAACAGAACAACGAACGTTTATAACATAACAGTTGGAACCCGAATCGCAGGTGCACATCTCTTAAGAATATGTGATTGTTAATTAACAAGATGTATTGGATTTAATTGTTTTTCATGGAAGTGGACACGGTTGGTTTGTTTGATGAACATAATAATTAATATATGACGGCATTGGCCGATGCATTTGTTAACGGGAACGGATTGGAGCAAAAACTATGAGCAAATTAAAACTGATAACGTGAAGATTTTCTACGAGGTTTTTTTTATGCTAGAAGAAAACATGAATATATAAGATGATAGATATAATGGAATAATGCTAAGGATTTTTGTCATTTAAGATGGTTTGCAGGCAGGTGTGTTTTTCCTTATGTTTATTAGGAAATAGCTTAATTAGATTGTCAGTCTTTAGGGAACTGTTTTCTTAGTCTAATTAGCTTTTTTAACAAATTGACATTATGATGAATAACGTTACTATTTCCAAATGATAATACAAATGATCATTATTCATAAATATCTGACAATCTTAACTATAACCTGTTTTAAATTACAAAATCCTTCCAACCCATTTAAATAACCCGACCCTCTGACAATTCCTTCGACACTCCTCCACATTCGAGCAGGAACTGCTTATTAAGACAATAATTACCACGAACAAAGAATCCCCACTAATTAATAATAAAACACGCACAAACAAAGCACTCCATTCACGCTCGGGACAGCTAGAATAAAAAAAAAACAAAAAGAGAAAAAATAACCGAAACGGTGGTCGAAAAACCTCGACATGCGAGGACGAACAAAAAGAATCCATAGACAATGATGACAGTCGAGACGCATAATGCGGGAGCGGAGCGCGTTTTTAATTTGAAAATATTTCCATAATAAGATTTGTCTATGGCGCGACCGGCCGAAACAAAAGACGCAGAGTCGCTTTGTTCGACTGTCAGCTCGTAATAATTTAAAAAATTAAATCAAACAATTACCACTGCCGCTGTCAAAGTAGGCACGAGCATGACAGAGACGAGAGGTCCCCGGTTATTAGCTAAACAAGTTTTCTCGTTAAAACTTGCATTTTAAAATTAGTAGGTTCGCGTCGCCTTTTCAACAGTTCGCGTGTACATTGAGGAGGTCCCTAATGAAGGCCAGGTGGAGTGGCCGGCTATTGAAGGTACCGTCGAGAGGGTAGTTATTGAAGGCGCATGAAAGCGCCGCGTGACGTCACCGCCACTCGAGCGACAAGCCCCAGTCGCTAATTGGAACTCGCGGCGATAGGACGCGAGAAATGTTCGCCTCAATCGACTAATACTTCAAAATTGAATAGGTTTGTTAACGAGCGGCCGGCTGAATGTTGCGAATGAAGTCAAGGGCTCGGTTAGCGTTCGCTGACTACCTTCGCGTACCTTTATTATGCCATTTTTTAATTTATATTTTTCTCGTACTTCGAGTTTGGAATTACGGTCGTCTTCAATGTAGCGAAATTTCACTTCGAAATAGAATTTCAGTGGATCGGAGCGGGTATGAACGGACTCACACTAGCGCAAAACGTACACCCCTTCGGTTCACCAATGCGAACGAAGTAGGGCGTAATATCTTGAGAGTTCGCCCCCGGGGTTGTGGGCGTGGAAGTAGGATGCTGCGTTGCTATGGCGACCATGTGTAGGAGCGATCGTACACGTGTTTTGCGATGGTGTGGGTTGGGAGACGATCTGTCTTAGTGTGCGTTTAGGCAGGCATGGAGCGACCTTGGGAGTTGCTATCTAGATGTTGCAGTCTTTTTATACGGAACAAAGTCACACTGAAGAGTTGACCTTGCATAATTATTGTACTACATGCCTAATTCCATTGTATTAATTAGCCTAGTAAAAAGTTCTCAAAGGTCGTCGTTTCAATACGTACTTGATATCAGATTTCCCTTTAAATACACACACAAACGAAATGTACAGTTGAACGATACGTAGATGCCAGACGTATTTCATATCATTACAATACCTGAGCGATTTGAAAGAAAACTCGAAGGAAAATATTTCCGGATCTATTATTACATTTGCACAAGCCCGAAGGACTTATTGGTCCTTCGAGCCGGATGCAGCGACGCCGGAACTTTATAACGAGGAAATCGGAAGGACACCCTTACATTCACGTCTCATATTTCCTTTTATTCGAATGCAGTTCAAAAGAGAACAAAGAAATATCGTTTTCTATATTAAAATTGTAATTTAAAAGACGTAGTTACTGAAAACAAGTTTTGAATAAAAATACGAAGTTATGAAATGACGAAAATTCAAACGATTTCTGTAGAGTTTTCCATAAGTGTTTGTATGAAAATTCGCTGATGGTTTCCGAGAAAGCCTAATCCTTAAATACTCGAGGGTTGTACAATATTCAAATTCTACAAATATTGGGGAGAGGGAGGCTGGGTTGTTGACCTTTTTCCGAGGCGGCTATGCCGGTGTATGTATATATCGAACATGGGGTTAAAGCGAATGGAAATGACAGCTTGATATGTCTTTGCTACTCGAAAAATTATTTCCAAGATAAGTTAGAATTTTGTTATTTAGTCATTTATTTAATTTAGATAATTTTAACCGAATTACATGTTAGTTACAACCTTTTTGTTGGGACATACCCACTGCTGACGCAAACAATTTTTTTGGAATATTCTCTGAAACACCCCATGGTTTAGAGAAGACTTCAACCAGGGAACACAACACGGAATGTATGTAGGCTCAAGAATAAGCAGTGAATTGATGTTGCATTTAAATAGTGTGATTAAATAGTGTAATGATTGTAATTATTGTTTAGAAATTTAATCCCCATTGGCAACAACACATTTGTATTCAATTTGGGTCCTTGCATTTGTATATATAATAATTCTAGATCAAGATTGTGAGACATATATTCACGTTAAATTGAATCGACTGCTAGCACATTTTGTTTTTTTCTGTCATACATTTCTTTTGTTTTTTCATTTTTTTTTTACCATATCCAGTCTACGTATATCTGTGTAGCATGACGGTGAAGGGCACGCCAATTATGTTTGTGACGTGAAATTGGAATAGACCACATCGCTACGGCCGGGAGGTTTTTGTTATGTGCCGCGTTATTGGAGGAAATGCGGAGGTTTTACGAGAGTATTTTTTATGTTATGTATTTTAACCCCAAAGTGCCCGGGCCATCTGAGGGTTGACGCCATTATCCATCACGCTGGCCAAATTAGGTTCGAGAAAACACTGTATAATTGAGTTTTTATAATGTTTACTATTTCTAGCGCGAGTTCTTGGCCAACACTTGGCCAGCGTGGTAGATCATAATCCCAAGATTTGGATAATAAGAATTAAATAATAATGGCATCATTGATAATGCTGCAATCATTTTTGCCACCGGGTGTGTGGCAAAAGTTGTGTCTCTTCACAATCTTCCTATACTCGTACTCCGCTATAATGTTACTTTTACCAAAAATAATCAACTCTCTCATCCAGACCAATATTATTTCAACTGAAATAAAATCAAAACGAAACCGGCGACAATTTCTTTTACTTTTTGCATTGACTTCAGCAAAATTAGCAAATACCGTACAGAGGCCACAAATGTCCCGCAAAAGGAACACTTACTTAACACGACTAACTATGCAATCAATCTCAATCCATTCAGTACTGAGTCACTTAACAGCCGTAGATTATAATTAGATGGAGCATACAGGCTCGGAAATTTCAAGGCATTTTCTAAAAATATTATTTAGGTTTGTTTAGGTTGCTGTCTCACTTATATCACTTATCTTAGTCTTCTGAAGTAGTAACGCGTCAGATATAACCCCCGTTCTATAGGAAGTTACTTACAGATGTCCATAAACTCCAGGAGTCACTTTCCATGTGGTCGGCTGCAGGGTTCTATATTATAAGAACAAACCCAATATGTTGCACAGCAGATTGGGAAAAAATGACCCCTTAATTTCTTATTCCTAAGTGCTTACTCATGCCGTCTCAGATGTACCCCAGTGCGCATAAATTATAATTAGTGCTCACATTAATTTCGGTGCCAGTTGTTTTCAACATCATTATTACTGAGCACGCTTTGTGACAGAAATAGTCTATTTTATTATAAGAAAGGTTAATTGTTATTATGAATTTTAGAGGTTTTGGAGTTTTGAAACCTGTGGTGTTTTTATGAATATGTATTAGTTATAATTCAGCCTGTAAACTTAAAGTAGGTAATTCATCTTCTGCTAACTATTGCAAAAGGAGAGAATAGTTTTAACGGACGTTAAAAACTCTATTTGAAAATTTAAAATATTCCCATAATAAGCTTAAAGTGTACAGTCAAAAATTTGAAACAATTGAAAGAAAAAACGCTGGTATGATACTCTGCTATAATTTGGTTAATTTTAATTGACATATTTTTATTATTATATACTCCTTTATTCTATAATAGTTTTATTATATTAAGCATGTTTAAGATACAAATGATTATTTATATATTAATATAAATAATGCTTAGTATCTTGTTCTTTACAATGCTATGAGACAAACATTGTGTGATTGATAATTGTGTTCTTTAAGTGAAGATTACTCTTTCAAAACTAAACATGTATAGTACACTTCAATGAGAACTAACATACATACAGACAGACAGCTATTTAGAATAGCATAGTGACTAACAAGACTAATTTGACAAAACGCTCCCGTTAACTTGCTAATGTGAGCCAGGTCAGGGTGTCGAGTTGTAGGCTTTTATTGAGCTTTCTCCGTGAACCTAAAAGCTCTTTATCCACTACATGAGATGCTTGTAATAACTTGTGATCATCGTGATAAGGGATTCCTTATATGATACTAGGAAACTAGTAACATTGTTAAAATATTTAAACAAAAAACGGACTGCCTAAAACGATATTAAATATATACGATATAAACGCTTTATATGGATTTTCGTTGAAATAGCCAAGTGTAAGTATTATAATAAATATATTTTTTGAATGGTCTATAGCTAGCTTTAATTTGATACACATATTGTCGTGACGATAAAAAAATCATCCCTCTGCCCTCTTATTCCCCTATTTTCTGCCGTTTTTAAGTTTTTTTTTTTAAATTATATAGCCTGTGTCATTCTGCAAACTGAGGCAATACTAACGATATGGCATATGTCACAATCCGTCAAGCCGGTCTGTAGCGCTTGCCAAAGGAACAGACATAATATACATAGGTACATACTTTCATACATGCTCGAAAAACATTATCCTTCTTCTGACGCAGTCGCTTAATGAAAAGATAACAGAGAAGAATATTCCTTGTATCTTTTTCTTTGTCGTATACTCTTGTTAATGTGGTCGTGGTTGATGTTGAGAGCGTTGAGGAAAGTCCTTGTTCTTAGCGAAAATTGCTGTCTGCAATACTTCTTTCATTTTGTCATCTTGATATAAAACAATGACCACTTATCATCTAGTGGACTGCATGCTCGTTTTTTACTTTAATCTTAAAAAGCGTGTTAAAAATACAGCTTGCATATATATGCACCTATTTATTTCAATGTTTTACCGACTTATAAATACAACCATATGGTTGTACTTATAAGTCGGTAAAACATTGAAATAAATAGGTCAACTTATTCATTTTTAATGTGTAAAATTTTGAAATATTTGTAGTTTTATGAAATATAGATTTAATTTAACAAATTATTATTCCAACTAATTAAAACAATTATTGAACAATTATTGAAAACATTGTAATTGTTTTAAGAATAGATATTTATTAATGATATTTAGCTTATATTTAAGGAAAAATACTGCATTCATTGCCATATCCCATAACGGCCCTCTCTAAAGATATATAATATTTCTGAAGTTTCGCTCACAGTAGACGACACTCTTAGATGCGCATGCGTCGAATTTCGTCGCCATATCGCGCGAGCCCGGGATCACTTAACACGAAATATTGTTGACAAACCAAAAACACCTTTATGTCTCATGGAATAAAGTACATATTTGTACAAAGACATGGTGAATTTAAAATTAAATCCGTCTGCGATTGTCTCTTCGGCTAATCGTAAAAATTCCTTGTCACACATTTCTTTCTGTGGCGCACTGTCGTTATTTGCCGGGAATGTATGAGTGATGAGTCGCGAGACGTATGTGGAACAGGTATTTTATGATACTAGGCCCTACAATTTAGTGTCATACTCGGTTGCACCCTTGTACTTCTGTTTCCTGGTACTAGTTTATACAGGTAAGGGTATAGCTCTGTTAAGGAGGGCGACCTACAGACGCTGTAGTTGGCGAAAGTCTGAGATTTTTTCCTTATCTCATGGGGGGGGAGTGTTCTGGAATAGTATTCCCTAAATTTCTCGATAAAACAAGAAAAATAAACGAATATTTTTTCATATAAATATTTCTTACGTCGAGTATAATATATACGATATATGTAGGGTATCTACTGATATTTGATATCATATTAGGAATAGATATTTGGACCAATTATTTTAAATTGGTAAATACCAAGTACTTGGTATTTACCTGGTACGACTCTTCTCTAGTTATGAGGTGCTAAGTTATTTTCATTCAACATAGGAGGAACAGATATTTCTTTGGAATTAAGAATTCTACGTCATTAGGCATACCTAGTACCAAATTTACCTATTACGAGCCACCTCTAGGATGAGGCACAAAGTTCATTGTTGGTTAGTGACTTGTCTCGGTCTGGCGTGAGATGGGTGGATAAAGCCATCTCGTTCTTGGGTCGTGGTACATCCGTTGTGGGTGTGATAGCTATTTACGTCTTGAATTTCGTGAACACGATTGCATCTGACGTTTGCAGTTTTTTGGGAGATACGGAAATATCTTTTGTGTTGCTGTAATATTTGGGATTCATGATCTGGGACTTGAAAAGTTTGGTTATAAGCATTTTTTGCGTAGAACATGTATTCTATTAGTACAAGATTTCTATAGTCACTTCAGGTAGACCCTCCGGGAATGGTAGAATATCTAGATTTGACGAATTATTTTATGCTCGTCAAATTACAGAAACATAGGTATCAAAGATTACATAGATTCTCTTTTTTTTTTTTGTTACGCCAACTTGCTTACTTAATTTAATTCCTCTCCTTCTATCCATTACCTACTTCAGACCAAAAAATTATGAAAAATCATAAATTCTACTTTATTTTGCAACTACGTATTTTTTATCTTTAATAACCAATATACCGTAATTGCTGAAATAGATTTAGAAGGTCACTTTATTTAAAAATATTTATTGTAGTAACAGGGACAGAGTTAAATTTGTTCATAGATTATGATTTAAAAAAAATATAATTATTATTGTGACTTTGTCAACGATTGGGGAATCAGCTAAACATATTCATATTTAATAAAAATATCACATGTTTTAAATTGTATCAAAATGTTTTCTGAAAATCTAAATATAAGCGTGCACGTTCATTGATTGTATCAGAAAAAAATATGTAATAAAAAAAAAAAAACATTTTTTTGTTCGTTTTAATTTACGTGAATCATATATGCCGTATTCAGATGATAAAAGATGATGTCGCTACAAAAAAAAAACATAAAAAATCATAGTCCAACATCACGGCCGCTACTAAAATTAGCTAAACTAACTTAATTAAGTTAATAGTTACCCTACCTCCCACATGTCAAACTGAAACAGAACAGAGAAACTATTTTATTTCATTGAAATATAAGTACATAAGTTTATCTTACTTTGTTAAATATTAAAATGAAGTATATTAACACATTACTGCCCAACTGCTGGGAAAATAACATCTTGGAATGAAAAGAGTCGATGGTCGATTTTACGTACATTTGAAAAACAGTTTTAGCAATTTAAAATTCATATAAATACTTAGGAACTACGTTCACTGATTTAAGACTATGGATCTAAAATCAATATACATAATCAAAATGATATATAAATAAAGAATATACACACGAAATATTGATAAACGTAATGAAAATGCAATCTGATTTTCAAAGTTTAATTAGGTTGTTATGCGGTGGTAATACAAAAAAACCGGCCAAGTGTGAGTCGAACTCGCGCACAACGGGTTGTGTAATGTGTTCCGTACATAAATTTGTGACAATTTCAACTGTATAGCTATGCTATGGACATGACAGTTCAGTGACAGACAGACGGCCAGAGGGACAGCGGAGTCTAAGTAATAAGGTCCGTTTTTGTACCCTTTTCATACGGAACCAAAAAAAAATAGAGTTTGCAATTGCCATATTGCTGGTGGGATTTAAAATTGCTTTTCGTTGGAACGATGTGGTTGCCGGCCCACTTATATATGAGGCGACTATCTCAGTCCTCGGGAGTAGCAAGGTATCTGTGATCGATTTCAGATAGAATCCCTGTTTTATATGAAGATGCTTACAGATGTCCACGGG
>DWNE01007537.1:0-12168 GCA_018249875.1 Cecropterus toxeus | reverse complement strand
AAACTCATCATTCATATTTCTGTCTGGCCGGGAATCGAACCCGGGACCCACTGCGCGACAGACCGGTATGTTGACCGCTCGGCCACGCGGGTCGTCAATAATAATAAATACCACTTCCTATTTTATAAAAAAAAAAAATATAAGTAATGATATAGCTATATACCTGTTTAAGTCATTTTCTTCAGCCCTCTCCCTGTTATAATTAAACTGATTCTGTCTAAAGGCATCGTACGGGAAGCGTGATGCCTCAGTCGTCGAAGTGGTGAACAAGTTGCCATAGCCATCTCTGGCTTGGTATCCAACTGTCCTGTTCGAAATTCTATTTGACGGGTTCGGATCACCGTATAATTCAACTGCTTTTATTACGAGATTTTGATATCTGTAACAACAATGAAATGAAATTTCTTTATTTTGTATAGGCTTACGGGGACACTTACAAATTATCAGTTACAATATTTTCTTACACTGCCGGCGGATCGGAATGCGACCTCAACTGAGAAGATCCGGCAAGCAACTCAGCAGGTTTGTTTTTTGTTTGTATAATTTTTTTTAACAATTTGTTTTTTACATAGCAATAAAAGATAGCTCCAGTATCGTCTTAAATTCGACTAAACATGGGGCTTGTTTGGCATTGTATTGTGTTGGCATTGTATTGTATTCAATATTTTAATATATTTTGTAACAGATATAATTAAATCGACACATAGCAGATCAGGGCAAATATATCAAATTTAGTATTTTTTAAAAGTAGAAATAGGATGAAATAATAATAACACGTAGGCAAAACAAAAAAATGTTCATGCTAGTTTGTGCCCTGAAGTAAAAATAAAAATTGAAGTGTTTAATAAAATCTAATAATATACTCTGTATCAAAATATTGTCATATATATGTCATTTTTTTTAACATAACTAATTATATTTTTAACCCACTTCAAAGACGAGGTTTCAATTTAGTTGGTACATATATTTTACTTATTGACATCATTTAAACATATCATTAAATTACCTTATGATATATTTCAGCCACAATTACGCGTTTTTCCATTTAGCTCTAGTGTGTACTCCACATTATACGAAATATCTAAATGTGTACTTCATATTATTAACTTACTTCGTCCTCTGCGCCGATGTAGCTGCGCTGCTAGTAACTATAGCATCAGCCGGCACTCTTCCCCAGTTGCACTGCTCCCACTGTGTCACTGGCATACGGGATCCATCGCGGCAGATCAACTCAAAGTTGTCTTCTGTTACACCTCCTGTATTTATAAAAGTATAGTAAGAACATAGCAAATTCTAAAGGGCTTTCTTGTTTCCCAGTATTGATGTTATGTTCCCTTATTATGTTGTACAAGATCTATAACAAAGAATATGAGCAATGAATATTGCATTTGTCTTTATTGCGTTGTCTTTATTGCATTAGACAAACTTATCCTGTAGGCAATAATCATCATAAGAATAAGGTCATCATAATAACAAGAAGCTCCATAAATCGTTTTGCAGAATACAGTAAATATGTACACACATAATGGCATATTTATCTACTTTAATGCTTATAAAACAATCCGAAGTACTGCAAAGCGGGTGTAATATTTTTACTTTTATGTTTACTTTTACCTTTACATGAATAATCACATACATATATGGACGTAGATAGGAAGCTACAGATTTGTTAAGGCGGGAGTCCAATAATGGCGGATAGAAAAAATAAAGATATATTCGGCTATTGTCCAAAATTGAAGGACTTTAAAATTTGTCGACATAAAAACAAAAAAAGGAAGGGTTTCAGATTTTTTTCTTTTCTTTCCAATGCTAAAAGGAGAGGTCCGTCTACCAAACTTTTTTCCTTCTATAAACATACCTAAAAACTTATGACCGTCTTTTATATCCCCATGTACATACCCAGAATCTTTTGCGACAGCAGTGCATGTTGTATCGTGGTATCGCGAACGAAGGCGATCTCGCCTGTACCGCTGGCGACTAAGCATTTCAACGCCCCTTCATACCCCGCGTAAGGATCGGCCAGCGTACAACGTACACCCGCCCCACCCGTGCAGAGCTTGCATAGTCTGGTGACAAGGACATATGGTTAAAAAAATGTATACAAGAACAATAAAAAAGATACATTAACATTTTACCGAGATACCTTGAAACACTTGTTTTTAATATATAAACGAAAAAAAAACTTTTACCTACGACCTATTTTTACCTTTAACTACGACCAACGAAACATTTGCTCCATGCTGACAATTGAGTGAATTATAGCTAAATTTGCAATGACTTGTGGAGAAATTTTGTATAAATTGTAATATAAGTCGCTGCATTTTTTGTCGTTATAAGATCGGACACATATAGTTTTCAACAAATAAAGCTTAACACGAATGTTTCCTGGCCTCAGATGCGTTATATAAACATGTGTTTATTGTAATTGTGAGTGTTTTTTAACAATGCTTCTGTGCATGGTTTCGTATTTGTGTGTGCATAAAGCATGGGTTTGCATGCACAGGAGTATCGCATGGGTTCTACTTTAGATTATAGTGTAAATTTCAAGACATGTATATATGCTTAAAGTGATGGATATTAATAAAAATTGTAAGAAAACAAAGTAACATTATAAAACTAGTGCCAATAAATCATTTTGTAAGTAATTATACTTACTGATCAGAATTATCACCAATGGGGTTGTACATATCCTTCAGAGAGTTTGGTGCACAGGAATCACCAAAGTATTCTATGGTGGACTTCACATGATTATTACAGTCTGTTATCTTAAGACCTCCTTCTCGCATCAACTGAAACAATTAAAGTAGTGTTAATGTATTTTAATAAAGTAACAATGTATTTATCTAAAAGAAAAACAATTATTATTGATTATATTAGTTAATTGTTCTATATTTGTGAAAATAGTGTTTATTACAATATAAATATAAAGATATTTTTAATTCACGGGTTCTTCTTTAAGATATTATTTATTTCAAAGGACTTTATAACATATTAAAAAAAAAGACGAAAAAAAAGATGGCCGCGAATTGCATAATTAATTATATATCTTTTTTTAAAAATAAGGCAAAATAAGTTCTGTTGTCATGTACAATTTAAACTTTTTATAATCCAAATATTACATAAGCATATACTCACAGTATGTATAGGCATAACCCATCCAGCCAACGACCCTACACCCGGGAAGCAAGCCCTCGCTCCACGGAGACCATGCAAGCCCATGCCTGGTTGCACATTTGGTAGACCACCTTTCTTCACCACTGCCACTGCATATTGGTAAGGCTCTCCTCGACCATACAACTGGAACATATGGTATAATCGAAATATGTGCCCTTACATACTTTTTAGTCTAAATATTCCGCAGTCATTTCACCTAATGGCCAGTAGTGCCTGCACTGAGCTGAGATTCTACCAACAGGTGATCACAGACGACTTGCCAATCCTGAGAGCTAAGATGTTCACCTCATATATAAGACAGCCAGCATCTTACCTAAACACAAGAACTGCTTCATGCTAGAAATTGGTATAACAGTGCTACTAATGAAGGTATTGTACATAATAACAATATGTTAGCAGCAGGCTTCTTAAATCCAAATACTTGCACAAAGTAATAATGTTGACTCATAAGTGAGATGAGCACCCAGTAGTATCAATCTTATACGGGGCATCCAGTGTTCAAATCCCAAATGAACATCTAAAGTTTTTAATGGATATTTTCGAAAGTATATATAATACATTTCATGTGCTTTAACAATTAAGCCAAATTCATTAACAGTTGAGAAGAATATTGTGATGAAATATTCAAAATCTATAATTTCAAGACATTACAATAAGTAAAGAAAGCTCAGTTTATTTACCTCTTGGAGGATTGGAACCAATGAATGATATCTCCCAGCAACATACACTTCACCGGCATCCAAAGCTAGTAATGAAGCTTCGCCTCTGTCCACCCAGTTCATGCATTCTTCTGTGTCAAAGGCCTGTAACAAAATTTATTTATGACACTTTTTGTAAGCTTTATCAAATTACTAATTCTTATTTTGCATGTATGTTATGAACAAACTTGTGACTAAAATTTGTATGTATATTAATTTAGTCAATTTTCATAATTTTTTATGACATCAGTGTGTGTATCATCCTAACAGGTCAACAAGCTAACTAATTACATCTTACGATTACTTTTCTACAAGTTTTTGTAAATAATTTTCATTAAGTAATTCAATGAGGCTTGTAGATTAATTTACAGGAATTTATTTTTTGCTGAATTTCAATATTATTTTCATACTGTAATAAGCATAATAGAAATTACAGTTCAGGAATAAAGATTGTGTTAATTCTTATTTATTAAATTTAACAACAATGTTGCAACATTTGGAATTCAACCTAAATGGAGAATAGGAGTTTGCCCAATAGAAGATTACATTTTAATCTTAAACAATTCCATAATAATATGTGGTTGCTGGCTCAGTTTTTATATGAGGCGACCATCTCAGTCCTCAGGAGTAGCAATGCATCTGTGGTCAACTTCATGTAGAACCCCTGTTCTATATGAGGTTGCTTACAAATGTTCATGGGTGGCAGTAACCACTTACCATCAGATGGGCTGCTTGCTTGTTTGTTTCTTTATATTAATAAAAAAAAAAAGAAATTACTATATTGAAGTTCATCAATTGATACCTAACAAATCAAAAAAAGTACTGGTGAAAAAACAAGAGAATATCATTCTGACAGTTTTATTGTAGCTTATATATATACAGAGTAACAAACTGATTAATAATACTTACTCTCTTACATTGTATCTCCATATAATCTTTTCCGAACAAACCCTTGTCCTGCTCAGTGGTTTTAGCCAACTTTTCACATTTTTCCTGTTCAGGTATAGACGTGGTGCACCAAGTTACGAAGTCAACACCTTCTACCTTATTTTTAGCAAGAAAGCTGTTTGATATGCTCTCGCTGCCATAGTAGTTTGCCTGGATTGTTACTGAAATGGAATATGTAGTTCTTTACTTCATTTTGTTTTGTCACATAGTATTTTGGCACAGAAATGTAGATAAGTTTGCCTGAATATAATCTATATTCTATATATATATAAAGCAAATCCCGACTCACTAACTTATATATAAACACACAGCCAAAACTATTGTGCTTAGAACTTTGAAATTTGGTACAGGGGTTCCTTTTATGGTGTAAGTGAGTGATAAAACGTTAAGTAAGGGTTAGAAGGTTGTATGAAAGTCTGCTAATTTTGTAGCAAGCTCTATAAAACTAAGTATGGCTTGATGGGTAGAAATAATGAATTAATATAAAATAGGGGTAGAAAGTTACATATATAGGTACATAGATATATAGGTATAGTGGGCACAGGTCAGGCTAGTGCTGTAGGTAATATTTAATGTTTTGCAAACAAAAATCGATTTTTATAACATTTATTAATTTTCAATATTAATCAAAAAATTTGGTTGCCATACACCTTTTCAATAATCCCAATTTAGTAAATATCAACTTTTTTCAACAAACAACCAAAATTAAATAAATATATTCAATAAACCAAACCAAGTAAATTCAATAAATACATTCAAGATTTTTCTTTAAATTCTAGCAGGAATTAGGATTTTTTTAATATTAGACATATACCGGAATAATATCATGAAGCGTTTTGCCAGAGTCATAAAACGTTAATATATTTACAGTGACTCACTATAATAATTAATTTACAGTTTATATTAAACTGAACTTCTTACTCTCTAATACATTATTTAAGTTGCAGTTCACTTATACTATAAATGGTGAAATAATACCGTTGTAACTTGTATATAAAATTTTTTTGAAAATTCATTCAAAACATGCTTTATTGAACTTCGAAAACTTTACTTTAAACTCATAAACTTACCTGTATATAACGAAATAAAGGCATATTTAAGATAGATTCCCATGATATATTTTTATTGTATCATCACAAATAATTAGCTGCAATACATTTATTAATACAAAAATACAATAACAAAAGTTTGATTTGGACACACCCGTAAATAAAATAGCGTTATAAGTTAGCCTTCAATTTAACAATGACAAATGTCAAACTTAGTGATGGGGTTCACGTGATACCCTAACTCGAGTTGGATTCTGCCTAAATCGCGCAGTTAGACATGCATGTACATGTACGAATCAAAAATGCAGGTAAATAAGCGAGACCGTAATTTGCTCATTTTTTTCGTTCGTCGATGTTTCCTGATTATTTAACATCTATCTTATTCACTGGTCACAATTTTCACAAATAATAATTTAAATGTTTTAGGTTATCATTACATTATTTGCTATCGAATATGCTATATGAAATCGAGTGAGTTCATTCTGTAACAGTGATTGACTTCAAACAGAACCTCCGTTCTGTATGAAATTGCTCAAAGATGTTCATAATTAGCAGTGAGCATTTGCCTTTAGGAACATGCTCTATTTGCCAGGTAGAAATAGTGTAGCTCAATGGGGAATTTAGCACCGCCACATATATTTCTAGCGTGAAGCAGTTATTGCGTTTCAGTGGAAGGTTGTTTTATTCAGTTTATTTACTTATACATATTTAAATTTGACTACATTTTAACTTAACATTGTTTCATTGTTTTACTTAATTTGTTTTTATATGTATATTCACAAATATTTCATTTGTACGCATTTGTTTTTGTTTAATTCATTATTCTGTAAGGCTGGTTGTTTTTAACAGGTACTAGTTTAGTTTAGTTTAGTTTAGTTTATGGGAAGTTTCTCTCCCCCAAATTTAAAAGGTAACATCATCCTTATCGGAAGTCGTTTTTCTTGCCGTCAAATTATGTAAAAGCTTGTCTTCAGCCAATTCAACTTTTATGCCCCAAACTAAAATATTCTTGATTACTACTCGATGGAATCTAAAATCGATTTTTTGGTGTTCAACTTTGAGGCTCGGGTCTTCGTGGGTCGAAGCAATCAATTATAATAACTTTGTATAAGCTCAGTGTAATATATTTATATTGTATTCATGGGCGTCTATATATGTATATTTTACAAATTTAGACATTTGCTGATCCAGGTTGCTTAATATTTAATGTGTATGGACGTATCGCTTAATAGGTACATATAATAAAATATCGTTCGTAGATTTCACCATTCATTTTGATTGTATTTATATACTCTTTAGACCTCTGAATCTCTTCTTGAATTTATGCATATAATAAAGCTATTAAAGTTTTGTTATATACATAAATTATTTGATAAACGCTCTACAAGAAGATGGAGCATTATCTAAACTTTATTTTGACATTCGAGTATACAAGTGACATGTGCCAATTATGGGATTAAAACAAAACGTCAATTAAATTGTCAATTTTGTCAAATATTATCTTGGTTATTTGAGCGTGTTGCGTGTAAAATAAATACTGCACGTGTGGTAATCGTATGAAACCGACTTCTAGTATATTCTGAGCGTTTTATAGAAGTAAGTAAACAAAGATATTATAAATTACTCGTTTGATTTTGACCTAATACGTATCGATTATTGGTAAGCTAATCTGCTATTAGTATGGTTATTTACGTGCATCAGGTGTTTGGTATTAGCGCTGTGAAACTAGCCTATTTTATATATTTACAACAGTCTATTTACTTTTTAAATTTGGAACATGTTGTCATAGTTTCATACATGCGTAAATATTTTGTCGCTGGTTGTATGTGTTATTTTATAACATAGTATCGGCGTTTGCTATTCTTATATATGTATGATGATGATATATGAATAATAAAAAAGTATTGATATCCTATGACATTGTAAAGGTTTGGCATTTAACTTTTATATTGTATTTAATTTAATATATGTATTTGTACAAATGAAAGAACTAAATAAAGTTAATTTTGTTTGTACCTGTGTATTTTAATGTGACACTGATTCTTATCCCTTTTTTTAGGGAATAAGTCGACAGCGTATTTTTTTTTGTTTTATCCGTACTTGATTTTAATTTTTTCAACTGTCTTTGATGTTTATTGTAATTAATATATTTTTTTTTTGTATTTCACATTAAAAACTTTCTTTCAGTTGTATTCCTGTATGTTCAGAAACTATTGCAGCAGAGGCTTCACTGCACTTTTTCCAGAAAGTTCTATAACTTTAAACATTTTGTTGTATTCTTCAAAAGAACTTATTTGATAATAGTTTTTGCCTCTTGCTTGAAATTTGACCATATTGTTTAAAATCTAAGGGTTTATTGATTTAGAAAACTTATTATTTCAATACTGCTTAACATAACAAAATAAAGAACAAAGGTCGACAAACAATAATGAAAAAAAAGACCTTACTCTTTTAATTACTTAAATTAAATATGCTCACTCCTGTAGCTTATGTGGATTTCAACTGATCTAGAATTTAATTTTTTATTAATATTCCAGGGGTACAAATCATATAACTTTTTCTGGTCTATTTATATTATTCCTACTACAAATTCTTACTCATAACTATTCACAGAGATAGTTGGCTGAGGATGGTTGTGTTTACCTGTGGACATTGTGGAGAGTCTGTTCAGAAGCCAAAGGTTGAAAAGCACTATCTGACTAAATGTAGGAATCGAAACCCTAATTTATCTTGCATGGACTGCTTTAAGGATTTTCTGTAAGTATCTAAACCTTTTTACTTTATAAGTTTGATAAACCTTATTACCAATTTTCATGAGGTTTGTGCGAAGGTCAAATGATAGAGACCACACTAGATATATCCGCAAGTTAAAATACTTAAAACTACTCTAATTGTCATATAGACTATGTCTAGCTATAAAAAAGACATTTTCATGCTAGATATGTATAAACATGTATATTATGTCCCATTAATAATTGTGCACTTTATGAAACCCGTCAAATGTGGTCTTAATCTTATTTTTTCGACAAATGAATATATCTCTATAGATTCATTTTATTCTTACCGTGCAAATTTCCAGTAATACTACAGATGAAAACACTAATTTATTCATGGTATGTTATAATTGACAGAGTTATGTCATTTACATTCTATCTTTTAATCATTACCAAAAAAAAAACCTGCATATGTCCAATATTATGTTGTAATTCTTCTATAATAAAGTATTTGATTACATTAATCGTATTATTCATTAATATATCTTTTCAGTGGGAATGATTATGAAGCTCATATTAAATGTATAACTGAAGAGGAACGTTACTCTGGAAAGGGTTTTATGGCAAAAGAGAAGAAAGGAGAAAAGAAACAGAATGCATGGGTAGAGATGTTGCAATCTGTACTTGATGAACAAAAATCTGCTTCCAAAAATGTACTTAGAATAATAGAAACTATAAGTAAACACAACAACACTCCCCGCAAGAAGCCAAAATTTGTAAATTTTGTTAAGAATGTTTGCGGCCACAAGACAAATCCAAAGGATATAGACCAAGCCTGGGATTTAATATCTGTGAAGCTTACTGCTCTATCAAATATGAATGCACAAAATAAAACCCAACCCGAAAATCAGAATGGTAACAAATCGGAAACCAATCAACCTTCTGAGGAGAAAGAAGTTAATGGTGATAGTAAACAAAACGAAGAAGAAGAAGAAAATGTAAATGGAAGTGCAAAAGAAAATATTCCTGAAGACGTTAATAAAAAAGCGAAATCTGAAAATGGGGTCGAAGTTAATGGTGTAGATGGAGAAGTAGTTGCTGATAAGAAACTGACCAAAAAACAACGAAAGGAGGAAAAGAAACGTAAGAAGTATGAAGCGGAATTGCAAAGTGCTGTTTTACCACCCGCTGGGGAGGAGGAAGAAGAAATTCAAAAACCTAAAAAAGAAAAGAACAAAAATAAGCTTAATAATGGTGTTAATGACGAAAACAATCCTCCTACGGAAGGTAAAAATAAAAATAAGAAGCGCAAGCGTCAAGACACTGTCGGTGCCGCGTCAGATACGAATGAGAGTAGCCAAGATGTACAAAATCCACCTGTAAAAACTGAAAAGAAGAAATTAAAAGTTAACGGAGAAGTAGGAGAAGCAGAAGAAAGCATTTGCCTTCATGACCAGAATGTCGCTAAGAGTGAGGAAGTTAACGAAAATAATGGCAAATTTAACTGGCATGCTGTTATCATGTCTGTTTTGCAAAAGAAAGGCAATGAAGTGCCTTTCAAACGTCTACAAAAGAAAGTTCTCGCGGAATATATTGAAGCTACAGGAAATGAAGTGGATGACAGGATTGCTGATAAATTTATTAAGAAACTGAAAAGTGCTCCTAATGTTAGAGTAGACAAGAACAGAGTCCTGCTTGTGACTGACGATTAAAGTAAGATTACTGAATTTAGTTGTCGTAAGCGTTAATATTCTGGGACTGATAAATATTTTAATGTAATTAAGTAACTTAGATATACACGTGTTTTTTGTAATCTCTTTCCAGAAATGACTCTTACACTGCCTAAGAGAACATGTCTTTTATCTACTTCTTATTGTTTATATTTTACCTACATGTATCTTGATGTTAGCAATAGATATAACTAATAATCAAACTGAACACATAAGTGCTTCTATAATGAGGAATAAAAACTCCACAATAATAACAAAGATCTTTTATTTTCAAATAAGCTGACCCGACATACTTTGTCCTGTCTTAAATATGAATTTTGAATTAGAATTTTTTACCTTCGTGAATCTTTCCTATTTTTTATTATAAGAACTTGTTTCTGAAAGTAATAACTGAAACAAAAGAAGAATTAAGGAGATTGATCCAGCCGTTCACGCGTGATAACAAGAGAAATAGGGATTCATTTTTATATTTATAGATCTTCAAATTTGTCCCTGTGGTTTACTATATGAAATTTATCCATATTATAATTTTCGACACAAAAAGGGAATACTAAGATATATAAAATGAGGACAGCAGAGGACCTAAATCATGTATGAGAGCTGAGTGTCTGTCCGCTTAAGAATCTAGATATTATTGAAAGAAAGCAAAAAATAATTATCCGTTGTAACAGGAATGGAAAAGAAAGGAAGATTTAAATAGAGCTTTTCGCATTGCGACATGTAAGCGACTACTGCAACTTTAATAAAATGCTTTTTATTCGTTCTTATTTATTTTATTACATAGATAAATAAGGAATTATATTCTAGCAAGTGCAACAGAAAAGCGGGAACAGTAGCTTTATGTTCCATAATGCATCTTATCGCGTAAGATAGTAGAACACTTTATGGTCCGACTCTAGAAGCACTACCGCCACACCCATTTCTACCTATAATATTGTGTTATGCGCTGCTGTGTTATGATCTAAAGGATGTTTAAGATAGAAAACCTTTTTGTGTTGATTGTAAGCGGGAGAGGGGCGCGAAATATTTTAAATATAGAAACAGAAAAAAAATTACGTTGTCAGTGTGCGAAAAAATCTCTTATCTCGAGCCCGCCGTTCGCCTTGATTTAAATTGTTACATGACTATTTTGTGGATATACATTTAGAAGCGAACTCCAGAGTTTTCTTCGGCGTAGCATGGGCTTACGCCGCCCGGGCGGAAGTTGAACTCGCCAGCCATTGACAAATTTTAGTCGGCAAAACCAAAAAACGTTATCGTTTATCGGTTATTATAAATACGACCAAAAAACCAACGACAATAAGTAACTTGACGATCTAAAAAAAACGACGATATCTAACTTGACGGCCAAAAAAAACAAGGTTACCAAATCTTTTTGCCGCCCCTCAGAATGTGCCGCCCGGGGCGGACCGCCCCTCCCCCCCACGCTACGCCATTGATGATAAGATTGATAAGGAATACGTAATTATCCGAGTCATTTTAATTTAGTCCTCCGCAGTAGCTACTCATTCGTGGCTGACCTTAGATAATATAGGTCTTACCTGGGGTTATTACATATGTCCATAGGCAGCAGTGGTCCTGAAATGAAATGAAATGTTTTTATTTTGCATAGACCGACGGGGGCACTTACAAATTGTCAGTTACAATATTTTCTTGCGCGACGTCATTTACCATGAGATGGATTGTATGCTATTTTGCTATTTCCATATTATAAAAAGTATATATAAAAAGTGATGTAGCCTTATGGTCGAAATTCGGCCTCTCAATCGAGAATCTGAGGTTCGAATCCCAGGCACCACTGATTTTTCTAAAATTATGTGCGTATTAGAATTTAATTATCACTGCTTTACGGTGA
>DWNE01007536.1:0-12168 GCA_018249875.1 Cecropterus toxeus | reverse complement strand
GTTTAGATTTCTGTTCTGGGTCTGGGTGTTTGTGTATTCGTGTTTGTGTGTCCATGGCACCCACGACACAGGACAAAGTCCTAGTGTGGGGCTATGAGTGTAGAAGGCTTTTTTTTTTTTTAATATGGAGCAGTGAAGTTTGTTTGGTTGAACGCGCTAATCTCAGCAACTACTGCTTCGAATTGAAAAATATTTTTTTGTTGAATAGTAAATTTATCGTGGAAGGCTTTAGGCTATAATTATAACATCACGCTATGTTTGTTTGTTTCTATTAGATTGTTATTGATATCTTATAAACGGGTGAAACTGCATGGCACAGCTAGTCACACATATAGGTACACAAAATTAGAGTACTAAAACCGTGTGCAGAAATTTTCAGTTTTTAACCGACTTCCAAAAGGAGGAGGTTCTCAATTCGTCTGTATTTTTTTTACATTATTCTTAAAGTGATTATGAACCATTCCGAATACCGAATAGTGCCCGATTAATAATTTATGTTGTTCAGCTCGTGTTGTTATTGCGTCAGTAAACATTGGTATGGAACATAGAGACAGAACATTTCATTTCATTTCATTTCATTTCATTTCATTTTATAGACATAGACAACAAAAATATTTTATTTAATATAGTGATGTCACATGAATATCATAATTGCAAATAACGTTTTAAATATTTGAACAATGAATAAAAGTCTACATCTCCCGATTGCTTTTTCATTGGATATAAATATTACTTGTCCAAAGGAAGTCAAAATGGCATTGGACTAAGAGGAAACAAGTCCCTGTGGGCTGACTCCAAAAAATGCTCTTTTACTATATAATATTAGACTAACAAACGCGCATGCAGTCCACCTGATAATTGATCACTGCTGCCCAAGGATATCTGTAATCAACTTCATATAAAATAGGTTTTCTACCTGAATCAGATCTTAAATGAATAGCCGCTCCTAAAGACTAAGCCTGATATTTAACTAAACAGACTTCCATACCAATCCACCGACGGAAACGTAGCAACTACTTCACGTTAAGAATATGTGTGTCGATGATATTTGACAGCTAGAGGGAGACCTATATTTACCGGTCGACTGTCAAAAGATGATAGAATAAAAAAATAAGTCTACCAATATTTATTTCACCAACATAATGTAGTTTACAAGCCCAAATCCTCAATGGGTTAAGATGATCATAGACTACCAATACATATTGCGCCAACATAACCTAAGGTGGTTTACAAGCCCAAATCATAAATGGGTTAAGATGATCATAGACGACATCATCTCCAGTTATTCTTTTTTAAGCGTAACTTATGAACATACACTATTTTCCATGTCCTGTTATCTTCTCAATTATTATTTGAAGCATCCACTAAAAGATGTTTGAATATTAAAAATCCAGTAATAATCGCATGGAAAGTAGAGGTAGTAGGCCGCACTAACTAGCAAGCGCTGAGTGAGCACGCATCAGTCGCGCTGCAATGCGCTGCTCAATCGTTTGTTATTTTATGACTTAATAAATTTGCTCTCAGAATTGATGCATGTTATGTCTCAGGTGAATCCTAACGCCAACGCCCTCTTTCCTACGAGAGAATTATGTCCAATGGAGTCCTAAAAACTAATGAATGATTAGACAATAAATCATCAACAGTTTATTTCTCATAGTTTGTATATATTAGATTATTCTAAATTGTGCGCATTTAAGTAATTTTATTATCATCGATTATTTATATTTGACGAAATACAACGCGAGGATATCTCCCTGTCGTAATTTTCTTATAAAAATCAACATTTCACCAGTATCTTAAACTATAATCTAAAACGTTTTACTCTGTGACCCATTGCAGAGTTGAGGATATATGCCTAATTAGTTTCTACGGCATATTGACTTCATGCCACATTTCTAATCACTCTCAAGGTGCAAGAAAGATAAATTCACTCGCCTATAGCGAAGATGCTGCCTACGCTCTGTTATCCATTTTAATCTAAAGTAAACAAAATACTAATAACTTTACATGTAACTCATTTGCACACAACCTTATATTTAAAGTGAATGATCAAGCTTAATCTCTACATAAGTAGAAACAAATTGCTTGACGCTTACACACGTTTGAATGTGGATCACAAAATGGCGCCGACGCATTCTGAATAACTTACTGAAATATGTGTGTGCCCTTTTGTGAACTCGTATTTTTGTAGTTATTATTCCAATATCCTACTGATTTTCAGAAAATATTAATGTCGTAATAGTAATTAATGTCCTGTGGCAAGTGTGAACGACAAATAAGCAAAAAATAAATTTTGTAAAGTGGCGGACGTGGCGGAGCGGTCACCATACCGGTCTGACTCGCAGTGGGTCCCGGGTTCGTCCCCGGCCAGACAGAAATATGAATGTGACGAGTTGACATTCACATGTTGATGTGTGATGAGTTTGGATTTCCGTTCTGGGTCTGGGTGATTGTGTATTCGTCTTTGTATGACCATGGCACCCACGACACAGGAGAAAATACTACTGTGGGGCTATGAGTGTAGAAAGTATCTTTTTTGTAATCGTTCTAGCACAACGAGTTCTTTACAATCATTTCGAATTCGAAATTCCTTATTAAATGAACGTAAAAATAATAACAAGCAGAGTCCGGGAAAGACGGTCTAAATATAAATATCTCTCGAACTATACTTCACTAAATGGCTATTACTTGTACATTTCGAAACATGTATCAAAAAACTGTTAAGTTAATTAGGACAATGCCTAGAGAGCCGTATCGAGGCCATTACCAGATAATACGTAACTAAATAAAATACATTTCTAACAAGGCGACGAGTATTAAAAATCCCCAACAAATATTATCAAACATTTATCTACATAATAGTATAATCAATGGTGGAACAATCTGGCATTCGAACTAATTCCTACACACAAATGACGTAGAAAAGCGATGACGCCGTTCTTTAATTGTTACTACTACGCGTTACTACGAAGTATTCATTGAAATATGATTGCATGTCAATGATATAATGATGGTGACTGAATGAAGAATATGTGACTAAAAAAATAAATGAATGAAGAATACGCGATTAAAAAAAATAACTCGAATATATGTACATTTGCTTTAATAAAAACCAACTCACCACACTTCCATTGTATATTATTTTTAGATCTCTTTTCTAATATTCCTATACCCTCTAATACGTTCGTGATGTCGTATATCCGACGTTTTTGGACAGAGAGGTGTTCCGCCGCAATGTTCAAGTCTAGTACGCCGTTGGGCGAGGACTTTAGTAGAGCGACAAACTTTTTAGTTAGCAGACCTAATGACGTGTCAAACCTGGAACAAAGTAAAACGGGATCAAAAAGCTTAACTAAGCGTGGGACTCAACGTCTTTCCGTTAACGCAATTACGGGAGGGAAGCACGGCGAAATTAGGAAGTTGAAACTTGAAAGAGAGGCGTGCTACATCCGACTTCAAAGTTGTTCGACGCTTATAAATCACTTATGATTCAGATTTCGTCATACATAACGACAATATAAAATGTCAGAGCAATATAGGCGTTTTAAAACTATTCGGGATTGGGTTGTACATCAAACTAAACAATAAGCTTAACAAGGAGGTATTATTACCTTGATGAAAAGTATTGTACCTGGAGCGTTCGGTGTATTTTTTCATAGAACTGGACGGTCGACTGTAGGGCGTGAGGACCTTGACGCGTTTCTGTTTGGGCGTCTTAAAGTCAGCCTTCATAGGCACCACGTGGCCCTGACTGCCTGAACTGCTCTCGCTCAGATTCAGTCTTCTTTTCACCGCCTGCACAGAGCACACGCATTAGCATCCCTACATGAAATCTATTCCTGTCGCGCATGATACGCCCGCACGCGCGTCTCACACACACGTCAACTCGCTGCAATTTGTCTTGCGAGAGTGTGCGTATGAAACGACATAAAGTAAGTGTCACTCACGCAAGTACATAGGATACGCGTGCGAGCACACACGCGCGACAGGGAATACCCCCTTGTATAATATTAGAAGTAAGCGCGTATTCCTATGCCATTTACAGATCGTAACAGATGTACAAAGGAGTGTCGGGCGTGGTCGGATGTTGGATAAGTAATTGTTCTAATTGTTGTCATAAGATAGCAACCGTTGGAGCTTATCGTAAGCCTTGAGAACGATGTGAAAACATCTGAAACTAGGGCCACCAACCCGTACATTGCTCCACCAGCTCGCAGCACCAAATGCACGCTCCAGGCCTTCAAAAGTGGGCTAAGGCCCACGCTTAGCAGTGGAACTGGCAGTAGAACATATATAATAAATGCAGCCATGTTTTATAAAAGTGAAAACGACATGCAATACGCCTTAAAGCAATAGAGTATTGATTGACATCCGTAACCAACCCCAAATAGGACAGGAGGGCATTTCCTAATTGAAGTCTATCACAGATGCATTGCTTTATTGAAAAACCTATAATAAGTATGAGTAGATGTAGTTGATACAGCCACAGTCACATAGATTTGACTACATAACGACAACTTATCACTAACTTTTTAAGTCTCAAATAAGTTTATGGTGCTGATTAATAGCTTTGTAGCAGTAGTAGTTTGGTAATAAAAGAAATTAACTATAACGCTGATTCTTCTCTTTTAGTTTACCTACACCCTAGCCCATCCAAATGCTATAACTTAGGTAAGGAAACATTTTTTGACATTAAAAAAAGAAACAACGAAATAGATAGTTTACAAAATGTTGATTAAGAAATATCACAAAGAAATTAACGACATCTGAGCAACATAGTTACTAATGACTAATGAACCAATTACAATAAAATTATAATATCGACACCTAATCACCTGATACTGAAAGCGTTAAACTGCTTAAACTAAACGAAATGTGGCAAAAAATATTATTCTTTTGCCGCAGAGATTCGTGATAAATATCACGACTCACTCTTAAAACGATGTACGTCATTTTTAATGTGGAGTGCACACAATGTACACTTCTCGACCATTTCAACAGTCACTGCACACCACTGACCACATAATGGGCATCGACACGTGTCAACTATTACCACAGTATCGATTAATAACTAAGAAGATGTACACTTTATATTCTCACAACACGAAATTATTTTTGCAACTCAAACGCGTATAATTTTGCACGGCACCGAACTAGACAAAAATGCGGAGGATAGACGATGCACGAGGCATTTTTCAAAGGACCGATGCAACTAATTCGAGTTGAAACAGCGCGGGGCCAAAGCCCCTTCAAGGAAGTGTGTGGGGAGGGTACCAACCAACACAATACACGACATAAATTAGAATCAACACAAAAGGCGCCTGACTCTCGGAAGGGACCACTAGCAAAAGAATGCCAATTTCTTATCTCAAACTTTTTATTATTATTAACAGGGACTGACAGAGCCATTGTCAATTTACCCAAACTACGGTCGTTATTGTGAACGGTGCAGCGGTGGGATCGAGTAAATCAGAGCAGATGTGCCACTTACGCCGACATCTAAGATAAAACATAATTCGACACCCCTGTTGTAACACAAATTCGCCAGCGCCATTATCATAATCAATTTATCCCTTCCTCTGTGATCCTAGTAGTAATAATAATTGATGAATGCAAATCATCGCTGTAGGACATAAGCCGGTACAGTGGATGAGAACAAAACCGATTTAATCTCGTTTCATTCGAGTGGTATTTCGTTCATTCGGTTGTTTTTACGTAAAGGGCTAAGCTACGAGTCCGTATCAAAGTTCGTCGAGGGGGTAATCGTTGCGCCGTTAAAACGATACGATAAGGGCAATGACAGTTGAATTGCGCAACGTAGCCGCGCGCAGGATGTCTGTACCTGGCCACGTGACCCCATGGTGGTGCGGCCACATGGCGTCCCGGCACGCCGCGCGGGTGATCGCCACTCGCGACATGACTAACTGTTAACATGTGTCTATCTACACTTGTTGTCTGCTATTTTAAATTACACGAAAACACAAGTTTAAGGTTAATCTTCCAGCTGTTTCACGCATTGGTACAGTTCTCTCGTCCGGACACGATCTCGGCACATTGCCACTTATCAATGTACGTCAACGTCATCAAGGTACGTCTGAAACGATCCCGCTCTACTAATTATTCATGACACTGTCCACTTGGCAGTTTTAACTTGTTTCATAACAATAGGCCTCTTGAATATCAGCAATATACGATTCCTTCATTCATCAGTTGGCATACTGCGTTGATAAGAAAAATTACCTAACACAGGAAGCTATTCATTAATTAACTCGATCATCTTGTACATGATGCTAATTCCGTCGCGTAGAAAGAATCTAAACGTTTATTTTATTAAGTACTACGAAACGTAAGAACGACGTATTCAGAATATTAATTAGGGATTTAATTTCAGTTGGATCAAATGCTTAGGGTTGAAGCATCACTCACGAGCCTATGAACAACCAAAAAGTTGACAGCATCTAAAATGGCGGGCGCCCCTTTTTGATATCCTCGTAGCCGTAGGGTGTATCTCTTTTTGGCATCATTCGGACTGAATAACTTTCTTTAACACAAACGAGATAATAAAACAACATTTACAATATAATAGGTATGACAGAGGAATTGTATGTTAGTTAGTTTAATTACGCGTATGTTTCCCGTAATAAACGACGCAGATAAATACCAATATAGTAATTATGTGCAAGTTTATTATGCGACATTATTTCCCATAATCACGGATCGACCGGAACAAACCTACTGATAACTAAGCTCTAGGAATCCACCAACAAGCAGTGCTTCCAAATCCTACGTGATTGTAAAATTACTGTAGTTTATATTCGAAGCCACTAAAATTACAGTATTTTTATACGAAATTAGAGTAGATAACATTCTAAACAATTTTGAAAGGAAATTATAGCAACGAAAAAAAAGGTCATTTATTTTCCTTGGGTGTGTGCGACTGGACGACCGAAAAAAAGAGTATTCCTCGATCATAAACGAAATTTAAAAAAATCCATATACAGTAATGAACAATAACAGTGTACAGTAAATATTTTGAAAATGAAGTAGATCTACTGTAATTACAGTGCACCTGGTAGCATTGGTCCCGTATTAGCAATTCACCCGGGTGACGAACAGTGGTACCTACCCGAGATAGCAAAGCAAAACTTTCGCGATCCAAGGGGCGGCGTCGAATTTAAGTTACGGGTTTGCGCGTAACGGAAAACAAATTCACGCAAAGCGAGCCGGCATCACACACGCCGATCGATCTCGCTTAAGCAACGCTTTCCTCCTCGTCCACGCTACAGAGGGTTATAATCTGCCCATTGTAGTTACGTGGTTGCTATGCCCCACGAATTGTTTTTAAAACAATCCCACATTGCCCCCACTGAATGGGGTACACATGAAAGAAATGCATTCAAACATAATGAAAATAAAATTATTTGTTGCCTCAGATGCAAATTGAACAGTGGATTAAAACACACAAAAAATACCAAGCTGATTTTGTAGTCTAACTTAATCTCATGTTACATGAAAGTACCTATAATATTATCTACAATTACATACAAATTATTCTTATCAATAAAATGACATGCAAATGTATAGGATATGCCCATAAGAAACTAAGGCATTGTTATGAATAACAAGAAGAATAAACCAATCTTGTAAATGATGATATTTACAAACTGCTAAGAATATGAGACCTACATATAAGACAGAAGTGCTAAATCCACGAATTTCATCATAAAAGCCAACTAGACCTGATAATTATGATTTGTAGAAAATTGGGTGGGTACCAAGAGCAATGAAGATATATCAAATATATTTAAATTACAGAACACTCCAAAGCAACACCAGAAGTAATGTTTGTTACTTCTGGTTACAAAATTTATACAAAACTATTAACAGTTAGCATGTTTTTAGAAATGGTGAGACAGTTTCAACACTCATCTTCGATACTGGCATAAGTACAGACTGTACAATTGCTGACATTGTAAAACTATTGTGCTACAACTATCCATGGACAATATTTACAACTTAACCAACTTCAACACAAACTATTCTCAACGTGATAATAAAAATTGTCAGATGTCTACTACTGATGCTGTATTGTGCCCTTTTATTCACAATTTTTCAGAAAGCCATCAAGAAATAGCTTAGAAATACACAGTTAGAACAAAAACATATATAACGTTACAGGAAAAGTATAGGAGAGTGCAACTGTGATATACTATTTACATAAACCTGAACCTACAGAATACCTATCTATGCCGTATATAAATCACTTACATGCTACACAAAGATAAGAAAATAGAATATCTGTATCAGCAAGGTTCCTATGTACTAACAGTTCAAAGTATTTGTTAAATTATTCACATGAAATATGCATATGACATATGTTCGGAAAGTCTACTTAAAACTTTTAAACATAGATCGATTTTATTTATTTATGAATGTAGTTATATGTATGTTATATTCACAATGCAAATCCGAGCTTATTTAGATTTACTGCGTACCAAAAAGATTGCATGTTGTAAGCTGCAAAATAATATTCAAGTTTAAAGCTATTGATCTCAATCAACGCTGTGATATTAAAAGGTTTATAAAGTTAAATGCAATATATTCTATATCATCTATCGTAATTTATATTTTTTCTATCTCGTTTAATACAAATTAAGAATATTATTCACTACAGCGACTGACCTTAAAAGGATCAAACTTCATCTGACAATTTTTAAGTAACTACTAAGTTCTTTTTAGGTGATAATCTTAAGTTCAATGAACTCTGGTAAATATTTCATAATGTGACAAACTGGATATAATTTTATTATGATTGATTGTTATAAAATATTACTATATAAAAAGTGAATTATCTCAATGTGGCACAAGAAATCAAAAAAAAGTGTAACCTTACCTAAAACAGCTGATTTATGGAATGTCTTGCTTCAATCTTTAATTATTAGCCTAATCTATTAAAAATATGCATCCTTGCACTCCAGGAGGAACCCTTAATTGGTTGGCATTTAAGTAAGATACCAAAAAACAAGCAGACAGAATAAACTTACTTCAGAAGTCTTGGGCGGTGCGGAGGGCGCCTCGCGGCGGATCTGGTGCTGCGGCGTGGCCCCATAGCCGTGGTCTAGCAGGTGGTAGCTGATGGGCTGGCTGGGGCTGTCGTCCAGGAGCGTGGTGTGCGACGGAGACGCCCCGACCCGTACAACCACCTCAGCTTCGCCCTCCGCCGGCCCTCGCTTCACCCCCCTCGGCATCGCTGTACGAAATTAAAATTTCATTATCACACCGAATGACTATGTCATAAATTTTTCATTACGAGAAAACGTAATCATCACAATTCAATTAGTGAAGAGGTTAGGGGCGCCGCGCGCGCGGAAATCACAAGTGAGAAGCCTCCGAAGCGGAGTGGGTCGATACAAAATATAACATGCTTTATGTAATGCGAAAGGTCCCCGGCGATACCTGAGATGTCCAGGTTGGCTTACGTCACTTTTTTCACGACATTTTCCCCAAAATATCGACGACCTAGCGGTATTTCGTAGACATAACCGCTTTTCAGAGTACGGTGCAAACATTCGAGAATTACACACTAATAACCCAATAATAAATTGTTATACTTACGAAAGGTGTAAGCGAACGATATCCGAATTCAGAACCATAAAACGACATTTAATGTTTTCGACGCAAACGCTACATTATCGAGTACTCAAAATAAAATGTCCGCCGCTTTGTTGGTCTCGAGTGAACTCGTGGACATCGAGACGCCCGATAATTTTCTATTAAACGCCACAATTTACAGAACACATATTTAAATTAGTCACTAAATACTCCACTAATAACAAAAAATAAAAAGATGGCCCTAGTCCACATTTTATATTTAATTGATAAAAATGCAGAACATTGATACGACGACAGGCAGGAAGCTTTTCAGAACATCTGGCTTGCAAGCAACGTAGCAGTGGCGCGAACTACGTGCGCAGGCGCGAAGCGGCGGCAAACCAAGCAACCCCTAGCGGACGCCGTCGTTCTCCAAATTCCTCCCCTCGCTCAATCAAGAAGCCATAAAAAATATAACGAATTTTTGAATTTTCGTTAGGCGACCGGTTTTGTGTAGAGGTGCGCAACGTATCGCGCTGGTTAGCGTAGCGTTTAAAGTATCAAATATAAAGTTAATAAAAATAAAATTATTAATGCTTAAAATATAAAGTGCATTCAAGTATTTTATTTTATTGTAATTGCAATAAAATTAAACACTTAAATGCATTATTTCAATGCGTATTATGCGGCATCTAACTCTAGTATTTTCGTATTCTTTAAACTTCATGCTTTGTTGCGTTGATATTTCATCGTTTAAATTAAAATTTATAATAGCCTATAGTAATTAATAATTGTTTTTTGGTTTCTGGTTATTATTTTACATTTTTTATATGATACCAGTTAATTTAAGTCTTATTTAAGGATCACAAACGCTATTTATAAATAAATATGTTGTAATAATTTGTGCGTGCCAATGCCAAGCTACAGAGAAACTAAAATACGAAAAATTTAAAGGGGTTTATCTAAAAGTAGAGTAAAATCTCCAAAAAATATATAATTTACCATGGCTAAGCTAGCGAAAGAAATTATGTGTAATCAAAGTACTGTATGTTGTATATCGAAATACAGTAATATACTTTATTACAAGACAAATTCTCAAGTTCCTTTATTAAGTTACGTATTCCAGGTTTCCAGGTGTAGTGCGTACCATAATATCAAAGTAATTAATAATAAATTAATGTTGATACAATTAGCTTTTCTTAATTATCTAAAAGTAAATCAACAGAATAATCTAATTATTTGTTCAGGGGACATAATAAAGTAATAAATTAGATTGACAGCAATTATGCTTATTACTTTAATTTAAAAGATCAACAAGAATAATAAATTTCCTCAAGAATTCGTAGTAATCGTGCAAATCGATCTGTAGGGCCTGGACATCCATGTTAATTTTACTTCGTATTGTATTAATTTTATAATCGATATTCCTAATTCGGCTAGTTTACGCATTATTTAAAAAATAAAGAACTCAATTAAGTTACGTACACATTTTGTATAATATTGATGCCATGATTATTTTATAAATTATCCATTTAAAGTACGTATTCAATATTTACAGCCCACGTATTTACTTGAGATTTGTAATGTATAACGGAAGTCAAGTTTATAAAAGCGCGAAGAAAAAGGAAGTGACTGTAGAAAATAGATGAATATCATAGACAACTCGATCAAATAATCGTTTTGTTTATGTCAATCCATAGATTATTTGGGTTTGCCAGTGACAAGCCCAATAAATAAATGCAATAAAATTTGATCATAAAAATTAAATTAAATCAGAAAATTAAAAAAATATCATTATTTTAAAACTAAATATAAAGGTGCCGAAAACTAAATATAAGGGCTTTGGTTATCATTTTATTTTTTCCATGAATGGTATTTACCACTCGTTTGATATTGTTTTAAAACTATAATGCATTCAAGTACGAATTTTGGAATACATAGGAATATTTTAAATAAATATGCCACGACTGAAAAATGTGCTAATAGCGCGAGTTATTGGTAGGTAAATGATCATTATACCAGCAATGAAATTAGACAAAATTCTGTCGTTACTTCCAAAAATAATCATTTTTAGTTTTCTGGTATTTTCTAATGGAATATTGCCTAACGCTCCCTAGTACCTAGTGCCTAACGTCTAAATATTAAAACTGTTTGAAAATTTTAACTCTACTGTGTACTTGTAGATATTTCGATATAGTTTTAAAAAATACTTTTAGTTTATGTAAAAAAATCCTTCAATTTCTTAGATAAATTGTATGTTTGTCGCTTCGACACAACGTTCCGCTGTGAAGTATCTTTGGCACACATTTCGCGAAGAAATGCGAATTCCGTAACGAATGATGTGCTACTTAGTATAATGTTGCACAGGTACTAAGACTTGATTTTTTGCAACAATAAGCATTGTTAATATTTGAACTACTTGTCTCCTCTTTTGTGCCACGCGGTTTCGAAATATATAAAGTAATTATTTTATATCTTTTATATAAACCGATCAGCATCAGACTGACTGACTAGGGAACGTCTTACCTTCCGTACTCTCATATGCTAAGGCTGTGTTTACATAAGGGCGGTAGGCAA
>DWNE01007535.1:0-12168 GCA_018249875.1 Cecropterus toxeus | reverse complement strand
TCTGGCCGGGAATCGAACCCGGGACCCATTGCGCGTCAGACCGGTATGGTAACCGCTCGACCACGCGGGTCGTCAATATAATATAATATATAATATTGTAAGGAAAGTACGCTAAATTCTATTACTATTATATAAAATAATGATATTAAAGTATTCAAAGATAAATTGCCTTCGTGGAGCCTATCCTAATCTTAACTTAACTACCTACTAATATTGTAAATGCGAATGCGAGTTTGTTTGTTTGTAACGCCTTCACGCCCCATAAACGATCATCCAAAAATTTTACCAGTGTTAGGGATCCGAAAAATTGTTACAATTCTTTTTTACACGAAAAAAAATTGTTTGCAAGGGAAGAAGAAATAACTTATAAACGTTGAACCTACCGCTTTTTTTTAGATTGAAGTAGAAAACGAGCATGCAGTCTGATGGTAAGTAATTACATATAGAGCAGGTGTTATATCTGAAGTCGATAACAGATACGTTGCTACTTCCGAGGACTACGATGATCGCCTTAAATACAAGTGAGCCGGCAAACACACTCTTCCAGCGCAACGCAAGAACTGCTTCACACCAGAAATAGTTGTGGCGGTTGTACCTCCCCGGTCAAACTACACTGATGCTACCACCTAATTTAATAAGTAGTAGTAATGTAGTAAAAATAACACAAATGTAAAAACGACGTCATTCTAAAATCCATTCGTTAATGATACAAGTTAGACATATTTTATTTCCGCCACTACAGAAGAAACGTCTGCGCCCGACATCAATGGCCTGAGGAATAAATACAAAAAGGGCGCGGCTAAGGACCTGTTAAACAAAAGGGAATTTTTGAATCCACGTCCGTATAGGTAAGTACTATTTGAGTTTCTCAAATGTACTTCGGTTTATTTCTATTTTGAAAGTAAGTTTATTTTGTTTGCATATTTATTGTTTTTTCTTATGGTATATAAACAGTTTAACAAGATATTACCCCAAAAGGCAGCCAGCCAAATTGATTTAGCTACTATTATGTAATAGAAGTGTGAACAGGTGTGACACCCTGCTATCGCCTTAATTCTACTTTCTTATTCCAGATCGAAGTAATAAATGAGCATGCCTGATGATTAACGGTTGCTGTCGTCCATGGCCATGTAAGCACCTTAATGTAGAACAGAGGTTCTATGTGAAGTCGATCACAAATACGTTGTTATTCATGATAACTAGGATGATCGCCTCATATATAAATGAGCCGACAACCTCACAATTTCACCTAAATGCAAGAACTAGGCGTGGTGGTGGTACCTCCTCGGTCGAAACACACTTTGTTACTATTTTGACGAAAATTTATAAAAAGCGTTAAATTAAGTGTATCTTAAAAACTTTTTAAGCAGTTGGGTTTAATATTTAACAATATTTGTTTAGTTGTCTAGAAGCCACGTATTCTACCTTAACTTCTAGCTAGATGTCCTCCTATTTATGCAATTCCTTCAATATTCTAGCATAAATAGAATCCGCCTCGTAAGCGCCTAATGGCGTATTACCATTCCCTCACTGGTCAAGAGCAGTATGCATGAACTATTTTGCTTAACAATCGTGAAATCAAATAAGACATAATAAGCTGGTGGAAACGGCAGATTCTAGGCACCTTACTAAGTTAGCGAGAGCTATGAGAGGTGCTGTGCCCTTAGTACGAATTTTTTGGATTTACTAAAAAAACATTGTTATATTTTGTATATAACGCTTTTAGCCGTCATGGCAAAGTACATTGCAAAGTATAGTCGAATAAAATAAAAAAACGAGGAATGTACATTACAATGTATCGGTTAAAACCTAAACAAAAATTGTATTGTGGACACTTAATAAATTCGTACTAACGGCACTGTTATAATAATTTAAGCAACATTTAACAGGCATTTTAAAGGTCACTTTGTGACCTTTTGTGGTTCAACTCTAGAGGTAACAGCCACATCTATTTCTGACTAATAATACCAGTGCCTCGCGCTACAGTGGTTTTTAGGTCGTAAGAGAGGCATACTCATTTAAGGCGTTCCTTAGTCCTCAGGGTTAGAAACACGTCTGAGACCGACCTCATTCAGGGTCCTAATCTGGGGTTTATAACGACTGCACTTGGACGGGATCTGCTCGAGCAGCCTAGCACAGCAGAAGACCAAAGGCTGCACCGCTGCCTAAGGGTAGCCAATAACACCGGTGGACACTGCACCCACTGACAGATTTTTCCAAGGAGGGATTCTTTGCGACTCGTAGACCCTATGCCACGCGGCGACATCATTGCCATGGCATAGGACGATGACCTAAACCTAAGCATGGATGGCAGTTGCCACCTACCATTCGGTGGCCTGCAGGCTTGTTTTCTACTCTATCATATTACATAACTAGTTACATTGTTAAAAATATTAAAACAAAAGCACAAACGATTTTTTTTTTCATAATGATTATCTATTTTTTTTTTTATAAATATGAAGTAGCAAACGAGCAAGCAGCCCACCTGATGGTAAGTGGTTACTGCCGCCCATGGACATTTGTTTCATGAACTCCATATAGAACAGAGGTTCTATTTGAAGTCTATCACAGATGCGTTGCTACTCCCGAGGACTGAGATGGTCGCCTCGTATAAAAGTGAGCCGGCAACTACACTATTTAACGCTTTATGTGAGTTTTCGAAAATAGTCAGGTAAAAGTGCTATAATATATATTTTTAGTGTGGTCTTTGTACAAGCCTTCATTTGATACATGTGGAGGAAAAGGGGAGATCTCCCACCAGGCCATGCCACTGCCTGGGACCGCGGTCGATGTTAACTTCGAACCAATTCTATATATACTGAGATTCTATCAAACTCTGATAGCGTGTTCGAGGCTGCGTCCACTGATTGGCCAGTGTCAGTATGACGCGTATGACGTACTCCTTTGTTATTCGCTGGTTGTCTTGCATGCTCAGCATTTCATGTGAGGCGCGAGCTCATGTTACTGTAGGTATCGCGCCGCTACAATAAATCGATTTTTTATTTTGCATCATCCTTTGTTTTTTTTTTGCTTTGAATTAAAAAATAATAATTACATAGTTTCACGAACTTTTGAAATATTAAACAGCAAACTATAATATATAGAATGATTTGCAATGCTATCTAGTGCCTATTTTTGTGGTGTTTTGCCTTAAAAAATGTTAAGTAAATGAACAAAAACTTTGTGATAAAAAACAATAAAACATCGAGAATTTTATTGAAAAAACATCGAATTTTGGAAAATCGATTAATGTAAAATAAATTAAAAAAATAAAATCGATTAATATAAAAATCGACTCCAGCCAAGTCGACTCTCCACTCATTACCTAAGTATGCAAAATTGGCGACCGTTTTTTTGATGACAAATATCGAGATTCCCATAAACGGCGGGATCTTCAAAAGCAAGTCACATATCAATGGCGCGTGATATTATTATTATGACTAACACGGGAGAATAGAGCGCCATAAGAACTTAAAAGTAATGTTCATTTAGATTTATTTACCTTTAATTGCTTTAATTAAAATTAATTGTTATTGTTATTAAGGATAATTAAAAATAAAATATATCTACTACAATGTGTAATAACGGCACGTCGTTTCAATCTGATATGTTGTACATTTTTAGGATTACTAAGGAAATTTATATGTAATAATAACTAGGTACTATGATAGGATAGGTTTATATATAGGGAAATATCCTTTTTTATACTATAAAGTTGTTTAAAATACACTTTTCATTGAGATAAGAAATGTAAAAAACCTTTTTAAATTTATATAGTTTATAAAGCTCACAGGTATGATTACATTTTTAATACTAAATCTTGTGCAGCTTTGAAGAAGCTTTATATATTTAACAAACGTGCGTTCCGGTGAGTGTTATGCAATGCTGTATGCTGACCTGAAGGGTGTAGTAAAGAAGTCATATTATTTGAGGTGTTCCAACTTAGTTCTCAAAGTTAGTAACTTACCTGTGGCTACGCTTAAGTAAATGTCTGATCCTAACTGACGTTGATAACAGACTACCTACCATCAGGTGGACTTCAATAACTCTTCGTTACTCTTATCTCTTACACAACAACATGGTGGCTACGATCACCATTTCTGAAGTCAGGGAGTTCATAATTTAAAAGGACTCTAGGCCATTTTAATTTAAAATTTTCCTTGACTTTCAATACTTCAATCAATCTCAGGTGCAAGGACCGGTTCCCACAGCATTAAAACCTCGTTAACAGTATTCAAATACACGCACTAAATCAATTCATTGTGATTTATTAAACATATTTTGTCTTTGACGGAATTCCACTCCTGATCATTTCAATATCCTTTCGAAAAGCTCGTAAATTATATCACTTCGTGCATGTATTTGAGGTGATTAGTTCGTTAGTTTATTGTAAGATAAAAGGTGTCAGAAATACTTAATTGGAGCGCATGTAAGACGTGAACTATGCCATAGAACTCGATTGTGTTCTGGAAAAGACATAAAACTTTATATTTACCTCTACTAATATAAAATTTGAGGTTACAGAAGCGTTCGACTTCAGAGGCATCACAATTACGCTTATATCTGTCTTAAACTACAGTTCTACAGTTAACACTTTTGTGTTCTACTTTAAAGATTCTTTGCCCTTGAGGATATCAATTGGCACCAAGCTCAGGTAGGAATCTAATTCAATCCAGGATTATATCCTATCGTTTGGTGGCAGTGGTCATTCTTAATAAGGTGGTAGAACCAATGTAGTTCGACTGGGGAAGTACCACCGCTATACCTATTTCTAGCGTGAAGTTCTTGCGTTTCGGTGGAATGGTGTGGTTGCCGGCTCACTTTTATATGAGGCAACCATCTCAGATCTCGTGAGTAGCAACGCATCTGTGGTAGACTTCATGTAGAACCCCTGTTCTACATGAAGCTGCTTTCTAATGTCCATGGGCGGCAGTAACCACTTACTCAGGTGGGCTGCTTGCTCATCTTTCTCTATTTATTTCCGCGATAAGATTTTTCTCAATTCAAAATAGTCGGAAATAATTATAAATAATGAAAGATTTTCCTTAAATCTGTGTATACTTTCATTTTCTCAAAGCGTAAGAGTTACTTTTGTTATTTTCCAAGAAATCATTATAGAGTTGCAAAGAAAACCACAACTGTTATATTCCGACTAAGATCTCGGAAAACACTTTGAAGTAACCGCGTCAAGTTAATCCTACTTTAAGTTGTAAGTCATATTGTTACAGCGAATTATGTTAATGGGTAACAAGTTAATAACGGATAATAATATTATATTTTGATTAGCGATATGATTTTATAATTTAATGCGATCTGTCTTTTTTAGGGTTCCCTACCCAACGGGTTAAAACCGCCGTCACCAGGTTGTACCTCATGAAATGTGATAGCTAGACAGTTTTTTCGGATTATGTATTTCTATTGCTATGACGCAATTACAGAGAATACTAAAAAATGAATAAATAACTATTTAAGGAGTTTAACTCGCACTTGACCGGTTTTATATAAATAATGGTAGTAACGGAACCTTTCGTGGCGCCAGTGCAACTCGCACTTAGTCGATTATTATTAAATCTTTGGTATTTTTAGAGGTGGTATAAACCTTTGAGGTTCGACTAGGGCGGTATCACCGATATATTTATTTCTGCTTATTTACAGTAGCAATGGTCTGTCAAGAACTCTTCCATAAACGACAATCCTGAATCCTTTAGTGTTATATGCAAACAAGTAATAAAATATTCGTATTTATATGTAGTAATTTCGGTTTAATTCACAGTTCACGGCACAAAAACAGACAGAACTTTGGTGTCATTGAACAATGAATCTTTTCAAGTTAATTATTGAGACATTAACCCGAGTTTCAGTACACAGAATGTAGTGGGTGGTAAATGGAGCGAACTTTAACTAATTACGACTGTGACAGTGATATAATGTCTACGATATATTGTAGGTTCTGCTTAGGATTGGAAGAAAAAAACAAGAGATTATTTTGAAAACAAAAAACTGACTGTTGTAACCAAAACTGACAATAGGGTATTTCGTTATATTAAAATTAAGCTAATATAATTTAACGGCTTTTTGGAGTTTTCGTCAAAATATTTTTTTATTATTTATATGCCTATTTTTGTAATAGTTTATTTACTAGTTTTTATTTGATATCCATATTAAAAAGTCTTTCATATCCCTTGAATCTTATTTATACGCGTAATTTCGAACAATATATATATGTAGTCAGTATAGTCACTCTACAACTCAGTTTGTATACGATGCCAATGATATGTTTTATGTCACAATCTGTTAAGCTGTTTAGGCGGTAGCGCGTACCAAAGAAATAGAAATACATACATACGCCCGAAAAACAATTACCCCCCTTCTCACGCAGTCGACTTCTGGCACGTTCCGCTTTCATAACCAGAGATGTTATGGATATGAAATTTCGGATACCAGTTTCGGATAGGGATAAGGATATGTAATTATTTCGGTTTATCCGGTTGTTCCGGATAAACCGAAATCCGGTTGTTCCGGTAGTTTCGCTTAAAGATATTTTATATTTAAGGAATTTTTAACGTAAAATACAAATTTTTAGGTAATAATTCGGTTTCATTTCTATGTTCTCATTTGCTATGAAAATCGGTCATATCAGTTGTCTTTATAGCTACCTAATCAGTTTTAAGTGTTATTTACTAAAACTAAATGAACATTTCTCGAAACATATCCAAAATTATCCGAAACGTTTATATCCGACACTGTTACGGATTTTTATGTTATTTCGGATATCCGACAGTTTCAGATACGGATACGGAGCTCCATATCATCCTGATCATAACCCCACCCCAAATTACTTATGACATACGTTGGACATTCATAAACGATCATATAAACATCTAGAAGAGAGTCTTAATTCATAATTTAACTTTCCGACTCTTAGAATTTAGAAGTGCACGATATATATCGATATTTTATGAAATATGGATATATACATGCGATATAACAATTAAACCGATATTATTGAATAATTTAGTATCATTATAGTAGGTTCATTTCTTGGAGAACGTGCAACTGTACCCATGCACCTTCCGGTGTCTGCGACGACATGCAATCACACATGCCGCTGTCCTTCTAAGGGTTGCTGGGCGGTTCGAGCTCCCTCTCTAGCCGCCCGTAACCCCAGAAGCCCCCTTCTAGTCGCCTCATACGACAGGAAGGGGATACCGTAGCCGTAACCACCGCCACACCTACCTCTCTGTTTGTTTCTTTATCGTGACGCTTTTCATTTCATGCAGTCACAAACTACGATTCTAAAGAAATTACACTTCAACATTTTAAATCAATACGATTCACATTCAGGTAACCTTATACCATGGCGTTATTATGAACCGTGACGTAACTACGGTACTAGGTACATGACTGATTGTGATTGGTTTCTAATGATTATCTTTGAGCTGTCTAGCCCCAAGTCACAGTCTTTGTCGTGAATAGATAAGCGGGCAGATAAGCCTCAATGAGATCATGTACAAATTTACCGCGCCAACCAGCTTTTTGTTTGAATACAACTTCATTAAGCTATGATTTCATAGCCAGCGGAAAGTAACATCGGAAACTGGAATGCCGTACAAACAATGTCATGTGTGTGTGTTTAACATGGCGTGATTGACCTATCTAAATAGTGGACATGGATATGTTAATAAATTGAAACACCCCTTGAAAGCTATATTTAAAACCTTTTCAAAACAGAAATCGGCATGATATTGACTTTCTTTTGCTTTTTTATATTTATCTTTTTTTTAAATAAATGTCTCTATTTTTTGTTCCGTGGGGTGTTAAGTAGGTTTGTGCTATTCATTGTTCACAAGTGGTTTAGCAGGAATATCAGAATTCTGATTTAACTTCTTAGTCCTGTGATCACTCGTAGTTCATATCTGTGATACGCAGGTTACAAGTGAAATTACATAATCTGTATAAACGAGAAGAAGTCGCAGAGCTGTACAAATCGTTCATCAATCAATCAATTTTACTCGTAAGATGCAACATCAACCCAATGCAGAGAATAAAGGTCCCTACAGAGAAACAAAAACTATTTTAAAGTAACTTATGAATCAAAACATTAAAATATAAATGGTTCTCTTTGCCGTTAGCCTGCGGTGGAAATATCGCCACACCTATTTTTGCCTTAAGCCGTATTTAAGACATGCAGTTTTTAAGTTTGGTATACCTACTTTTATTAGCTGACTGACCAATGAGGGAAAATAAACAAATTAAACCAAACTGATTACTGAAAAAAAAACAAATACAACAGAAGGGAAAGCTAAATAATTTATAATCATTTTATATTTAACGCCTCGAAAGATAGCATAAAGAGGAGAGAAGAGAGTATAAAATACTACCTCATTCTCTCGTCAACTTAATACTATACATTTATGTGTTTGTTTCATTACTGTGACGCATTTTCGTTTCATCGCGTTTCAAATAATAACGATAGTAAAGAAGTACAAAAAAACACTTCAAAAATGTTACTTGAACAATCATAACGTTATGCTTTTTATTCTTGCTTATTGTAACTTCTTATCTTCTTTTTTTATAAACCTCATCAGCAATGCTAATTAATAAAATAGTAGGTATATAATACAAGTATATTACACTGTGTATTCTTGCCAATGACTTAATAGAATTAATAACACATTAATTGTTGTTTACTGAGATATTTATTTAAGTCGCACGTGCATCGGCGTAGTAAGTGGAAGGTGTGTTCGGTGTGTTTACCATGAATTTCATTTTAAAAGGACATTATCATTTTTTTAATGTATGATTTTAAGCTAAATATTGCGGAATTGATACATTTTAATATGTTACAGGTACTCACCGTATGCGGTTTTTGTATTTCTTTTACATGGATCGTGGTTACGGCGAAACTCATTTTTTATTGTAAAAAAATTAATTATTGTAACATTTAATAGTAACTAATACAATATTTGCTCATGTATGTATAAGTTAGGTTTTAAGACCTAATTTACCTGTAGTATTAGGTTAGGTTAAGTTTGTTAGAAAATATGATTCTTTTTCAATCTTTCATTACTAAAACCATATATAGTTACAAAATAATGATATATGAAAGATACTGTTAAGCCTATAATAAATTTGGGTTATAATCATTTGTGAGTATATACAAGTAATATATGTATAAGTCTAACTAAAGTCGACAGAGAGGTAGATCTATTAATTAGCAAGCTTTTTTTCGAAAATATAAAATTTCAAACGTACAATAAGTATGAAATTAGTTTTGCCATTTTACTATATGCAATTCTACCTACTGTTTATTGGCATTGTAACAAGTTTTGTTTTCTTTAAAGTTATGATTATGTAAATAGTTTTTAATGCGGCTTGAACTTAGAGCGATAAATCCTAAATAGTACAATATTTTACACCAATATTTATGTGATATAAGTTAATAAATGTTACTATTACAACTGTTAACTTTGTAATTTTGCTGAGTTATTGAATAAATAATGACAGTGTTTAGATGTGTAATTACTGTTTACTTAGATAAATTACTACGCACGTGCGTTGACGTATCAAGTGGAGGTTTGTAGGTGTGTCCAAGACTTGAGTCACCACAAAATATGTATTTTTTAAGACATTTTAAGTTGAATCCTTTTTTGTCCTGGAGAGCGTTACGGTTTCGAGTTTGTTATATTTTCAGGAATGGATTTCCTCTCAGAGTAAGAGGGGTTTAGGCCAAAGCCTGTTAGACAAGTAATTAAAAGACTTCAGACGCTTTAATATTGTTTTTCATTAATTCCTAAACATATAGGTTTCTGTGACATATACGGTTTTTCCTGGGATCCGAAGTTCGGGTCCGTTTGAGTGAGGAGATAAATTAAATATTGTTCGCGATCAGTATTTAGTAATTCATACTATTGCAAATAAAATGTTTTTGCAAGTAGACGTGTCTACTTGTCTTAATTATTAGAATCGTTTCAGTTAGCAGAGTGACATAGGCTATATCCTACAAATAGGGAAAAGAGGGGGTGGCGCGCCTTTTTTATCACCACATTATGGGTATCAAATGTTAGCTAGTAATTAGACCATTTGACAATTTATGTAGGTATTTTAAAATACTTTTGACTATTTTGACGTGAACTCACATTTAGCGTGTATAAGAATATATCATTATAAACAACAAAAAAAAAACGTTTTGGCAGTCGGGTTTTTTGTTTTAATATTTTTAACAATCTTACAGTTACAATTTATAATTTAATTTTCTTATCGGCCCTAAGTACTTTTCTTTCTCCTGTCCTCGTTTCCGTTGCTAGTAAACATGGTATTCGCAGTGTCTCACGGGCCTTACGGCATCGAATCCACCTGATAAATTTGTCATATTTTATCACGGTCGCCGTTTTCCATTTACTTATAATAAAATTGTCACTCAATCAAATTCAATTTTGCAAATATTGTTTCAATTACAATAATATCGTTCACACCGTATTTCCTTTAATAATATGGAAAAAGCAAACGGGCATGCAATTAAACAAATGGTCAGTGGTCACTGCCGCGCATGAACCTTTATAATCAACCCCAGATAAGTTCAGTTTTACTTTTTTGTCGTTTTTTTTTGTTTTCGAGAGGGAAATCTTCAAAAGGTATCCGACGCCGTGGGAGCGACGCCGGGTTATGTGTCATTTTTATCGCACTAAAACCGCCCGGTGGCCATCCTCAGCGCTGTGTGGAGGACTCCGGGATCTCCAACGGAACGCAACCGGAGTGCTCCAAGCGCAGTGCTTCTTTTGGGCTCTCTGCCGGTGAGCATAAGCGTTCACCGTTCTTACAGGTATATACGGCACACATGACACCCTCCTTCACGGGGTCAATTGACTGGAGGGTTCGAGCTCCCACTATTGTCGCCCGCAACCCCGGAAGCCCCCTTTTAGTCGCCTCTTACGACAGTCAGGGGATACCGTAGCCCTGGTCCCGGTACTACAGGGACAAGAATCAGTGTTACCTGAGCTTAGCCATAGACGTGTTGCTACCTCTGAGGACTAAGTCGGAACACTCCGGGTAGGTACGTCTCCCTTACCATACCTTTCTGAACATGTCGAAACTTCCGACGACCATACCGGTCTGAGGCGCAGTGAGTTTCGGGTTCGATCCTTGGCCATATAGACATCTGAATAATGACTTTAGATTCTGTTCTGGGTCTGGGTGTTTGTGTATTCATCTTTGTGTGTCCATGGTTCACATGACACAGGAGAAAATCCTAGTGTGGGACTATCAGTGTAGAAAGCGTTATTTGTAGATTTTTACATCGGTTACATAAGCATAAATATTTGCTCTATTAGTATATATACGTTTTCCAAGTGCAATTGTTGATAATAATCGTTTAAATGTTATGTAAAGGTATTTGTACATGAATACGATATGCAAATTAAGTTTAGGTTATAAATATGTACGTTAATAATTACATACCTAGATAAAGGATTATAGTTTAGTGTGCAAGGTTATGACATGTTTGAGGTAACCCTTTTCTATTTGGTTTGAAGGTTTATTTACTACGCGATTGAAGAAGTAAACCATAATGCAGTTTACCTGATAGTAAATGGTTACTGCCGCCCATGTACATATGTAAGCAACTTCATACAGAACAGAGGTGCTGTATGAAGTCCATCGCAGATGAGTTGCTTTTCTGGCGGACTAAGATGGTCGCTTCGTATATAACTAAGCCGGCAACCTCACCTTTCACGCGAAACGCAAGAACTGCTTCAAGAAGAAATAGATGTGGCGGTGGTACTGTCCCGGTGAAACTAAACTGAATGAATTAATTAATGAATGAATTTTGAATGAATGAATTTTTATTTGCCATAATTGTGGTTTAAATTAGGGTCTTAAATATTCAATATTTGATACCTCACAGTTACCTATTTACAATTTGGCATGCAAATGTCAGCTTCTAGTATTCAAAATAATTATTATTTATAATGTCAAGGTATTGTAATATAATTAATAAAGTCCGGCTAATGATCTATCTATCTGACTATTTTAGACTATGTGACTACTGACTCTTTTTATAAATAAAATAAATAAATTATATGAAGTAGCAAACGTTACTGCCGCCCTTGTACATATGTAAGCAACTTCATATAGAACAGGGGTTCTATCTGAAGTCGACCACAAATGCGT
>DWNE01007534.1:0-12169 GCA_018249875.1 Cecropterus toxeus | reverse complement strand
AAAATGAGTCGACCATTGCATCATGTTTAAAGTTTTCTGTCCGTGATTATTCTGTATATTTTCTAAATACAATGAAAAGAGCGATGTTAGCGTATGGATTAGTTAATTACCGTGTTTTTGGTCGAATTGTTATGCTCAACATTTATTTTATTTGACGTTTGTTTCCACGTGGTGACTGTCAGAATCGGTATACGTGTTAATTCTTTCGAATTGTTCCCGAGCTTTAGTCACGAAAATGGAGACGCTAAATATGTCGAAGTTAAACTTGTCGAGTGTTAGAAGTCACATTGGAAACGATAACGGCCCAAAGCCAGAGGCGTCCGAAGTAAAAATCGAGACAAACGTAAGCTCAACTTTTGTAAGTTTTGTACAAGCTGTTTGTGAATGGAGACAATGATTTTCCCGCGTTAGCTCCCCACATAAAGTTGCACCAATAGAAACATTTGCGATACCCTCCGATTTTTTATGCATATTAATAACCCAACCTGGGTATTTTTAGTTTTTCATCCGTGATATCATATGTACGTCCAAAATACAGTGGTAGTAAATGCTGTCTACGCTATACGCTGTCAAAATTCAAAAATAGAACTAAATTTTCTATCATTGCAACATGCTTTGATTCCTTGAACTGTTCTGCCATGTTATATATTTCCATCATTTTCTTTGTTTTAGTCCATAACTGACCCTGATGATGAATACCACTGTGAATATAGAGAAGAAATATGGAAGAACCTGCTGGAACAGGATGCTGAAAAACCAACAATCCATCTTCAGTCGCCACAAGTGAGTTATGGTATAATAAATTATAATTTATATATTTATTTGACTACATCACATATTAAGTATTTATTCACAAGCACTTTCTATTAAAATATAAAAAGTAGCAAAATGAATGTTTTTAAAATTTGTCAATTGACAATCTAATATTGTTAGTTGTATGAAACCCTTTTATGTAGCCACAAAAAATTAATATAAATATTGGACAGAATTTTATGGCCAATTTTTACACTTAATACCAATTAATTTTTAACATTTTGTTTAATAAAAATACAGTATTCAGACAAAGGCTTAACAGCATTACCTACCATCAAACTTTAGGTTCTTTTATGATATTCAAAAGATAAAGGCATAATGAAATGGTCATCCATCTTATGATAAGTCGTCAATGTCATCCATGGACAACTGTGACTAACTCCGTATCCTGAGTATGAACATGGTCGCTAATATATAAGTTAGCTGGCATTAACATTTTTACACTGATATGTGGAATCACTTCACACTAGAATAGGTGAGGAGTGGTACCTTCCGGTCAAACCACTACATCTACCACATGTCAAACTTTGTCAGTTTTTTTATTATACACTTGCTTATTTCCTCGGCTTCATAGTCAAGGCCTGCTTTAGTCACATTTGATCTAATGTATTTATCCTGCTTATAAACAATTAGTGTGCAAAATTTCTAGAACCAGTTTTTGCATGAAAGAGTCACAATTCTAACAAGGTTTCACATTTATAATATTAGTAAGTTAACATAAACATAAATAAATGAAAAAAAAACATATTGCACAACTTTTGAGCAGTGGCAAAATGTACTGAATCTCTCTTAAAAAATTGACTGAAAAAATTAAAAATAGCCAAGTTTTTAAAATTATTAAAAGAAGTTTACCTTTTTAACAGTACTTGTTTGATAGAATATTAAATATATCAAAGCAAATTGTAATTGTTTATCCTTATGCATTAATTTGGCCAGTGTTTATAACATTAATGTTATAATTCTATATCAAGCAATAGCAATATCACGTTAATTTATCATTACAATACCTCTTATGCATATATTTGTAGATGAATCAGTAACATCCAATGTATTGTAATGTTACATCAGCTTAGACCTGACCACTTACAGTGGTGTAATTTAAGTGTGGTCTTGTGAAATTATTGTGTAATTTATAGATGTATACTTTCATCATCTTAAGTAACTTACAATAATTAAGTAATAAATAATAATTGGTCAGATGCAACTTATTTATTTTTACCCAACTGCGTCAGAAAGGGTAATGGTTTTGAGCGTATTTATGTTCACGCTAGAAATAGGTGGTACTTCCCCGGTCGAACTACTCTGGTTCTACCACCTGCAAAATTATATACTTTTCTCTTATTATATACTGAAGAGTTTGTTTGGCTGAATGTGCTAATCTGAGGAACTACTGGTTCAAATAGAAATATATTTTTGTGTTGAATAGTCAATTTATTGAGGAAGGCTATAGGCTATATAACATCACGCTATGTTTTTTTTTAATAGATTGTTCTCTAATAAATGCTGGTGAAACTGTGTGGCACAACTAGTTTCTAATATGCACATAACTGAAAAATTATAGCCAGAGACAAGGTGTTTCTCAGAATCAAACCTCGAGCCCCCTGTTTAAGAGGTCGAATCAAATCAAATTTTCATCTCAAACATTTAGCTTTCACTGCTAACCCTAACCTAAAGTAACCTAAAAATCTGTTGGAATTACCTTCCTACAAAGCATGAATCATTTGGAGGTCATATAACTCGCCTAAATGTAAATAATTTCCTTTTCCTTATTTACGTTTGATATCAGCTCTGTTACATGCCAAAATAAATGTGACTAAAGTACAATTTATCATTAATAAAAAAATGAAAGTTCCGCGTGTCTATACGATGTATGTATTTGCAATTAGGATAGTTTGGAGGACTGAATAAATGTAATAATAGTTTTTTATTTAATAATTTTAAATGTTGTCTGTCTGTTTGTATGTTGAATAACAAATTTACTATTTTCAATCTAAAGGATTGAAAATACATTTATTGGTATACAAGTAAAAGGGTATAGGTAATATTTAGTCTTTCTTCCATGAAAATTCTACCCCTCACCAGGTGGTAGAACCTATTTCTAACTTAGAGCAGTTCTTGCATTTTGGTGGAAGGGTGTAATTGCCGGCTCACTTATATTTGAGGCGGCCGTCATAGTTGTCGGGAGTAACAACGCACCTATGAACCTATGATCGATTTCAGATAGAACCCTTATTCTGTATGAAGTTGCTTATACACGTCCATGGGCGGCAGTAACTACTTAGTAAGAGTTTATTAGGTCCCCTCAAAACGATCATCGTTTATGTTTTTGCCCATTCCGCCCATACAATAAATTTTCGAAAACGTATACGGTGATCATACGGTTACGGTACTAATGTCTTTGTAGTCATGGGGACTTCTTTCCCTATGGCTATATATGTCAGTTTGCGTAAGGGTGTTGGGCAAGGATTTTAGGGCCTTGTGGGTGCTCGTTTAGTACTGTCTTTGTATTTCAAAACGTGATTTATGATTAATGTGTTACCTGCAGTTGGAGTTCAGAGGCGCGCTGGTACAACAACTGCGCGACGTTACCAAGAAGCTGGGGCTCTCGCTGGCCACCCTGCACTCGGCTGTCGCCCAACTGGATCTGTTCATGGACGCCCATAGGTTGCGTGCGGATCGACTGACCCACGTCGCGTTGGCTTGCTTGAGCCTTGCTGGTTGGTATCTAATATGTATTATGTATTATTATGGTACCAATGTCGATTGACCTGGGAAGTATCACTGCCACACCTATTTCTAGCGTGAAGCAGTTCGTGCGTTTCAGTGGAATGGTGTGCTTGCCGGCTCAATTATATATGAGGCGACCATCTTAATCCTCAGGAGCATCAACGCATCTGTGATCGACTTCAGATAGAACCCCTGTTTTATATGAAGTTGCTCACAGGTGTCCATGGGTGGCAATAACCACTTACCATCATGTGGACTGCACGCTCGTTTGTTACTTCATTCTTATAGAAAAAGAAAATGATTTAAATATAGTGGATTTGTTTTTGTGGTTCTACTCCGGAAGCATGCCGCCACAAGTATTTCTGCCTAATACCAGCGGTTAAGCGTTGCTGTGTTTTGGTTTTAAAAGCGTGATAAGAAAGATATGCTTGGTAAATAAAAAAATGTCATACAAATCTCTTTCTTTCCAGCAACTTTAAAATTAGAATAAAATACAGGGAAAAAGTAAGGCCTTTTCATATCGCGCGTGTTAAGGCCCGCACGCGCGTTTACTCGCACGCGTGCCAAACTATAATTTTATACACACATACATTTTTTGTGAATAGACGAGTTAAGTCATGTGAGTGGGTGGGATGCCCATTGCCCGTGCATGTGAAAACACGTGTAAAAGGAAAAACGCCCAAGTTTGTGTGGATGTTGGCATCTCATTCAGATATATTCCATAAAATCCTAATCTATTAACTTCAGTTTGTTAACACGAGATATTAGTGAACTAAACAATGCAAAATCCTGTCATTAGAAATGCAACCGACATCAATCTGAAGCTTCTGACTTCTTGTTACAGCATGTACTAATAGTTATACTTTATGTCCACAGCAAAAAGTGAAGAGAAGTTCAGCCGTGCTCCAACACTGAAGACATTATCCAAGATCAGTGGCGTTCAGCTCTGCGGGAAGACATTCAGGCAGCTGGAATGGATGGTGGGCCAGCACGTTAGGTGGAGGCTACTGGCACCCACTCCGGCGACCTTCGCAGCCCTGCTAGCCCAGTATGTGGTGACTGATAGCGACCTGACCACCCGACATCCGAAGTTCGTGAGGCGGTTCAAACGAGATGGTGCTAAACTACTTGAAGCTTATCTGGATCTCACATTGTCTGGTGAGTCTATGAATGATTTACATGCAAACCTGATTAAACAAAAAACAGACAAATATATTAATTATAATTTTTGTATATACATATATTGAAGTATTGTAATTCATCTATATAAATAAATAAAATGATTCATGAATGATGCATTCATCTATATTCGTAAATATATGAATAATTAAAATGCGGATTATCAGGAGTACATTGTAAATTAAAATTAGAAAAAGTTCCAAATTATTATCTATTTTGACTTATACAGAATATACAATAATAGAAATCCTTATCATTTAATTTAAAACATAGAAAATACATTTGCAGTTCGTAAGACCAAATGTTAGACACAAAATGTTATGTCTAGATAACATTTAGTGATTATTTCATTAAAACCCATCTACTCTGTGAAAACTTATTACGATCTAAAATTATTTTACACCTTTTCATATAACGTGCCAGTTGGTAAACCAGTGTAGTTCAACTGGGGAGTTACCACCGCCCCCCTATTTCTAGCGTGAAGCAGCTCTTGCATTTTGTTAGAAGGGTGTGGTTGCCGGCTCAGTTATATAACAGGCGATCATCTCAGTCCTCGGGAGTAGCAAAGCATATATGATTGACTTCAGATATAACCCCTGTTCTATGTGAAGGCAGTAACAACTTACCATCAGTTGGACTGCATGCTCGTTTGCTACTTCAATCTGACCTAAAATATATATAACTAGCTGTGACATGCAGCTTTGACCGCGTTTGTTAGAGAACAATCTATTAAAAAACAAACAAACATAGCGTAATGTTATATAGCCTAAAGCCTTCAACAATAAATTTACTATTGAAGAAAATAAAAAATAATTTTTCAATTCGAACCAGTAGTTCCTGATTAGCGCGTTCAACTGAACAAACTCTACTGCTTTATAATATTAGTATAGATATATAAAAATAATAATAATGTGGTTCAACCCAAACAAAATATATATGTATATACAAACGTGTTCGTTCATTCCAGACGTGCGTCTGAAAGTGGTCGGATGCGTGGACGTTGGGTGCGCGTGCGTGGCGTGCGCTCGCGCGGAGCTCGGGCTGGGCGCGTGGCCCGCGTGGCTGGCGGCCACAGCCGGCCGCGCTCCGTCCGATGTGGCGCCTATCGCGCGATTGCTGCAACGGTGAGTGATGAGCCATGATGGGGCATTCGTTTTTTCTTGTTGTTTAATAAAGGGGTTATTTGACGGGTGCCGTGCTTGTGGAAGCCAACTTTGCTGGCGCTCACAGCAGATCGCGTGCCTTCCGATATGGCACCCCCATCGCGCGTGGCAATAATGGTACCTGATGGGCAACTGATTATTTTTGTTGTTTTGTTAAGCGCGACTGTTGCAAAGGTACATGGGGACTTGGCCATGGTGGGACATTGCTTTTTTTTCAATTAGGGTTTTGCTGTCTGGCTGGATGTATGGTCCGGATGGCTAGAGCCACGACCGGCCGCGCGTCAACTAACGTAGCGTATATCGCGCGCCTGCTGTAACGGGCCTGTGATCGGCCAAGCTAGGCCATTGGTTTATTTGTTCAGTGAAGGTGTTATTTGTTTGGAATCATGATTGTGGAAGCCAGCGTGTTTCAACGATGCACGCACTTATGTATATAGGATATGATGGACCACACAGGGCCATTTGTTTTTTGTCTAAATAAGGTTTTGTTTTCTGGTTGGGCGCGTGGACCACGTGGTTGGCGGATATTTTTTATTGCTCATTGAAGATGTCATGCTTTGGTCAGCATGCATAGCTATAGTTGACGTATGCGTTTGTTTGGTACAGGTGTGTGAGGTACATAATACTACTGTAATAAACCTTACTGTGTAGACAGATGGTTAACTAAGAACAACACATTTATTTTTGTTTGACTGTTATTATCTCCTTAAACAGACGTGCATGGAGACTACTAAAACTCACACGATAGATAACGATTTTGTTTTCATGATGATCAAAAAGGCCGAAAAGACGCTCAAACCGAGCTTGGAAGTCGATATCCCGTTCAGGTTGATATCCTTCCAACATGGTTTCACAAATGAAGCGAAATAACTGACATACTCACATGCATTCAACACACAACCACAATTAAAAGTGAATCTAACTTGTCCATTTGCTTCCAGGATGATGCAGATAATGAAGTCACGCGACACCACCGATTCCGAAGTGGATCAGGGATACAGCAGCGCGAGGACGTCCCCCAATCTGACCCCCTGTACGTCCCCCCGTTACCACATATCGCCAGCATCGAGCACATGCAGTACTTCCTCGAGCTATCTCAACGTGGACACATACCGCCAGCGTCCAGTCAGGTCAGACTATGTCCTAGATCTAGACGACAACGTCGCACCGACTATCAGCCAGGACTACTACAGGTTGCCAACAGCGGTGGACATGACCTGCCAAAGGGTGGACAACCCAGCCGATTACAGGTTCTGTAGGTCGAATAGGCTAGTCGAAGCCAGCTTGGAGACGGTCCAACCGTCCACCAGTATGGCGGTCAAGCGCGGTTTAGACTCCAATATTGATATCGATAGGAAGAGGTATAGATTGGCAACACAAATGTCGCAAGTTGTGCTATGATCGTCGCCTAGTTTAGCTCGTCCGTGGTCTTGGATACGTCACGTCTGTCTTACATGCAAGCAAAGAAACACTCAAACATGACCAGATTTTTAATTTTACTAAAAATATCTCGAATATAATTCTGCATGCCTGTTAGTAATCGATTTTTTGGCTAAGATTGAGGTCTTAGTCCGACACGCTGGATTCATGTGCGTTTGTAACCTCATATCAATAACCGATATAGCAATAAAAGTGCCTTTTTAGAATTATAAAAATGTTTTTTTTAATGTTAAGTGTATGTGTTGCGGTAACAAATACACATATATAATGTCTACAAGTACACTCATTTCATTACTATGATGCCCATCTGGTTGGATGCTTTATGAGACGATATGTCTATAAGTGCCTCACTTCCTTGATTAGAAGATTAAATAAATATTACACGGGCATGTAAAGAATGAAGGGCAAAATGACATTCAATATCATTCTGTCACTGAACGAACGGCTTCGATATCGGCTGTCATTTTGCCGTTCATTCTTTATTCGCGCTGATATATTTTTCATATGAATGTAGAGTATATTAAATGTGTATAGTATCAGTGTCCACTGACCACGGATTAATTTTGTCACTGACAGTGCTTGATTGTCGCAATGGGGAGTGTAAAATGTAGGTGGCGCTACTGCTGTCAAAGAGGATATTTAAGGGTAAACGGTAAATTTACCTGATGGATGGATGGCATTTTAACACAGGGGCCACGAGAGCGCTTTAAGCATTAATCGCGTTGCGCTGCAAGCGTTAGAGTTAGCTGATCTTATGTGGCCACGAAATTTATCTGCAAATTGTAACGAATATGTCAAATAACACAACGCTGACGCTTGCAGCGTCAAACGAATGTTTCGTGGCCTACGGTAATATAAGCAGTAGTGGCGCCGTTGGCGGCAGAAAATTGGCAACCAATCCCCATTGATTCAGCGCTCGATGTATCACAAAATACAGGCTTAGTTTAAAACAATTGCGAATAAACAGTACAGTAATGTATGCTTAAATCATAATTATTATATTTAGACGAAAATGCGGGAAGGGATAGTGTTGCCATACACCGTTTTGGATGCAATTTGCATTTTATCTGGTGTTAGCTACATTATTTGCTCTCTTTATAGTTTAGTGACGAAATAGCAAAAGAGCCATCGTACTGGCGTAGATATTGTTCTGACTAATTTCTACACCCTTTAAAACTATTAACGAAGATCATATTGTACGTCCTCATGAATATTCCTCTTTTGACCACTTTCTCTTGCACTTAATCGTGACCCCCATAGTCGTGCTCAATTACCTGCTCGTAACTCCTTTCTTGTAACTTTGGTCCCCTACATCTGACCGTAATTGAGCCTGCCCCTCTCCCCTCCTCCCCCTCCCGTGTCTATATGGTCCTAGCCTCTTGTAACCGTGTACAATTGAATTTCCCTTAACCACCCTACATAAGGATGCGACGCCCCGCATATAACCACGGTTATACCGGAACGCGATACAATCAGAAACATAATGTCACATACGTTAACGTCAATTTAAAAAAAACGTCAGTACGATGATGCTCTAACGTCTGATGCGTTTCAAATCTCTCCAACACGTTGAGCCTAAATAGTTGTTGAATTTATTATTATTATATTAAAGTAATACGCCGCTGTTTTAATTTCACGTTTAATTTCCACATTTTGCCAATCGATGGCGTGATACGAAAGTTCCTAGCAAAGTGCAATAGACTGAATGTTTGTTTTATTTACTCAAAACACGTTAAAGGGTTGAACGGGCAGGGTATGTGTACAAATAAAAGAATATAACATATTTCTATTTTTGTCCCATCTGCTTTTTGGCGGTACTGTTGAGGTTACAGTAACGCCATCTACACAAAAACGCAAACACTATAGTATTAGGAGTTTTGCATTTATGATATTATTTATCACCTGGTTTTGTGCCTCTAAAAATCTGGGGCTCCTGGTTTAGTTCTTTAACCACGACAAAGGCTTCTTCAGATGGATTTGTTGAAGGCGAACTTAGACTCGTATAAAAGTCGTTATAATTATATATTAAAGTGGCGTATTATTTTACTTATATAAATGACTTCGAAAGTCTTAAGCTGTGATAATACGCTCAACGTATTGTGAATAGTGTTTTATTTCTGAACGGTACTTTTTATATGAATAGAATCACTATAACTTTCATGCATATTTTTGTTATTACTTTATAGGGGTGTTGATTTCAACATTTATGTGAACGAATTGATACATGCCCATAGATCTGAGTTACTACGCTTGAGATCTTTTATACCACAGGGCATAAAAAATAAAGGCAAATTTCGTATAAATACACCTGCTAAACCACTTGTGAACAATGAAGAGCACAAGCCTTTGTAACGTGTGACCGATTCTTATAAAGTTCTATAATTGGTATATACATAGTACATACACATAATTAGTGATGTACCATAATTTGACTGTGATGTAAAAAGTCGTCTCGACTAAGAACCTAACCCTTTATGAAGGCAGTTACAATAGTGCATTGGCTCTTGTATGGTCATAAAAAATCATGTCTCATAAAGTCATAAAGTCTCATCCCTAAAGTTTTAAATAATACAACTTAAAAAGAACGCATAGTATTTTTAGGCATCGCTCAGAAATAGAAGACAAAATTGAAACGTACCAGGTGCTATATTAGTTTTATTAACATATATCAGAACCACGGCTTCGCCTGTACGATATAACTTATTGAAAGACTTCACTCGATATTGTTAACCTCAGTTAGAATATTTTATACGACAATTGTACGTATGTCGATATTAGATAGTAATTAATCAATTGATCGGTCCCACAATCTTAGAATATAATTGATTTTAGAGAAAAAAAACAGTCCATAAAAAATATATTTTTAAAACACTTTTTGATATTTTTTTTAACAGAGGCACTACTTAATAGCAAAGTTAAAAAGTTATTTTTCAATTTTTTAGGTTACTGACTTCAACGTTCATTTATGATGCTTTAGTTCCCTGTCTCTCTATACAAACTCGAACAAATCTTTATTATACTGACTATAGCTATTAGTGCATCAATATACTTTCAATAAAACCTAAGTTACTAATTAGAGAAGTGTAAAGAAATATGAGCAATTTCCCTATACAGCTTTCATATTCATAAGGTAATAAAGTGTCATAAATATTCAAAATTATATAATATCTTTGATTCAATGAAAGTTTATAAAGTCTGGCTGAAAGGCAAGAAGCTAAGGCCCTAAAACAATATAAAAAAAAACTTTGTATATTATTTTTTTATATAGTATTTCTAAGGTTGTGGCATCGATAATGTACAGCCGAAGTCAACGCAAAGGCATTAATATACACTAGCTTTAAAATTGCATTTTATGTAAAAAAAAATATAACAAAAGAAAAAAATATCGAACATGATTTATGTGTATTGATGTCAATGCGTTCTACTTTTGCTGTTAAATGATAAGTATTGTTTACGACTTTCAATATTGTTAACCATTTAAATGTCACTGTATTCACGATTACAAAATGAACTAAGACCATAAAAACAATTAAAAATATACAAAATGTCAGCTTGACAGTTTGTGAGGGCACTCCACTTAACGACTAATACGACAGCAGTCATATTTTGTCTTCCTCTGGTTCTAGTGGATAAAAAACTTAGATACAGTTGTTGCAAGCATCAATTGGAATTCATGTTTATATTCGAATGAATACAAACATTGATAAAACTTATATGGCGTTCCCAGTTAAAATATATATAACAAATTTTATAAAAAAAAATAGCGTTTTCATCATAATCAATTAATGTTACGCAATATTTTAGTTATAAAAAAATCGTGAACATAGTTACATTTGAATGTTACAAAAGATGATTGTTATAGCAATATTTAGACGACTTGTTTCCTAATTATCTACTATAATTATATTTAGTTAATTTTATTTCTAGTTTACTATGTTTTATATTAAGGTGAATCAAAAATAGATACAGTTTTGTCTATGACTTTGTTGAAATTTGAAATATGAACATTTGAGATTAAATGTGTGTATAGTGTATTACAACTTTGTCGAAAAAAAAATACATAAGATGATTTTATAACCGTGCCTATCAATTAAAAATGTAAACCACAAATGTAAACATGAGTGTAGTAAGTAGGGAAGGGTGAATCAAAGCACATAAAAAGATCGGGACATATTCTATATATCTATATATATATAATATCTTTACTCATTTTTTATACTATTCCGTAAACCAGTGCTCATTTTTAGTCACAAAGTTGTAATATCACAAAGTTCGTTATGTCTTGTTCCCTTAATAGGCTGGAACTATCATCGTATTTTTATAAGAATATTACTATGCATTTCAAAAGGAATACATTTTTAGCAATAAATAAAATTGGACTTGAATCTTGGGTAAAGCAATTGGTTATGTAAAAATGCATATATGGTTTGATTTGATGTGTCTACAGAAACCTTAGGTGATGCGCCTCGCAGCTACTATCACTTGAGTATCTGGTATCTGTAACAACTGCCATAACTATTTCTAACTGATGAGCGACTATTTCGTAGCTCATGTGTGTGTACAGACGTAAACAATCGACTTAACAGATTTCTTAACAAAATCAAACATGTGCCACTCAAGCACCTAAATCGAAGCCCCAATAGCAACAACTTAAACAGCAGTTCAGTAACGCTTAAGTTATGTCTCTTAAGCGATAGTAGCCAGTGTGCGTGTAGCCTTACCGTATGTCTAATCTACAAGCCGACCAAGCTAACTAGACGAATGTCAAATGTGACGTCACTCGCAAGAATGCAAGTACTGATGACAAAAAAATGATTTTATGTGAAATGTTGATTTCAACGAAATGT
>DWNE01007533.1:0-12169 GCA_018249875.1 Cecropterus toxeus | reverse complement strand
AGGTATTGTTTTACTTTCTTTGGCAAAGGAAATCTTCCAAGCTTTTATATGTAAGTAAAACGTAATCTTTATATATTAATAAGATGTTTAAAAATGTTTCCATGGTATGATTCAAGATATGCTGACGTCATCTCTTATGAACCAGCAGGAGGTCGACTCATATCGACACAGGTTCAAAAAGCAATATAGTAGTCGTAGTATTAAATGTAATGACATTTTTATTTAGGCTTACTTGGCTTCGCTTCGCAAATGTTTATTCTTATTATATGTAGTATCACATTAGGTTATATATAGATTTACATATTTGGAAGAAAAACTTTAATCATTAAGTATGCAACTAATCCCGCGTGGTACTGCTCTAAGCTTAAATTACTGTCAGACAGACAATTTTATTCTTGATTAGCTTTTCCCGCGAAGACTGAATTACAAATTAATATAAACAATTAATCGCTATTAATATAATATGATTCCTACATAATTTTGTGTATATCAAGGCCCAGACATAAATAACTACATAACGTCTTCTGTTAAGGAATTCAAATGTATGAAATACCCAAATAAAAAAAGCTTAATATACGCAAATTAAATGGACCCTTTACCTGCCTTGGGGTATCCAATAATCCAATAATGTCACTGACCCTAGAGGAAACAAGATTTAAAAAGACGATTTGACCTAAAATAAATGAAATCAAATACAGTTTTATGTTTTAAGAAGTTACATATTTAATCAATTATTAAATAATTGTTTTAAGGGAATTCGGTAAAATGAATAATACTTGGGTAAAAGTGACAGATAATAACTATTAATTTAATGCCATTTCTATGATTTCCTAAGTCCGTAATTCCACAATATTGAGTGCGCGAAATCGAATGAAATGTAAAAGAAAACGAAGAAATGGCGTAGAAAGGTCGCAAACGATGCCAACTTTATTATAATAACAGCAGCCGGTAGTTTGAAAATAACATTGAATAACCAACATTCACTATCAACTGAGGAATGAGGATTAAGGCTATCACCAATTACTACGCAGTAATTGAAAAGCTTATACAGAACTCAAGCTAAAAGTTATTCTGTGATGATAACACAAGTCAAAAAGGAACGCTTTTTGGCATACGTTTTTAAATACTCATTAGTCAAAAAGCCTTTCTCCTTGTTGACTAATAAGTATTTAAAATATTAGTCTACTTTAAAACTTATACTATAGGGCAGAACACTACAACAAGAATTTACTTTTATAATACTAACCGAACGAACCAGAAAAAAATGTATATTTTCTGGTTTGAAGGGCTAACGCAATACTTGAGACGTCTATGCTGCCCTCAGAAGCACAAAATCTTCACAGTTGACTTAAGTTTCGAGAAATTAGTTTTATGTGAAAGTGGTTTTCTTAAAATCCCTTTATAATTGAAAGAAAGAAAATTTTCAAAATGGATTTTTGTATGTTTAAACTAAGTTACCGTGATTCTGTCTAAATCAAGAGGTGCGTAATTTTTAAAGCTACCCGAAACCATGAAAATAGAAAAAACATGATACTTTTGAGATAACGCTTTTGCATATAAGGGCAGTATAGGTTTCACTTTACATTTGTGCCAAAATAAATTTAAATCTCATTAATACAAAATTGATTTGCTTTAAACGTCAACTTTCTACCTATGAGGGATTCAGTATTCTAGGATTTTTAGGTCTGAAAGTTGTCTTTATGTCCATTTACTACTCATTCTAAAAAATATACCTAGGAGAGGCATGTGGAAAATGGGATAAAAGCTGAGCAACATATGTAATTAACACTAATGATGTTTAAACTAGTTAAATGGACTACTTTCAAACTTGTTAGATTCTGTTTCGAAGAGAAATCTCCAATACCAATTTTATTTCTAAGTGTTAGCTATATTTCTACAATATTGCAATCTGTAATAGCTTAGTTATTTAAATTTAGGTATTATATTTTTTGACTTTTTAGTTATATTAAAAAGAAATTCAGTAACACCACTTACTCCATGAAAGCAAATATGCTAAGGAAACTTATAGGTACACCTAAACATTTTCAAAAGTTTTCCAGAATCCATGACAAATTTAGGATCCACACTTTCAGGCGTGATAAACTATAGCTTTAATCATTTTTTGGGTTCCGTACCCAAAAGATAAAAACAGAATCATATAACTAAGACTTCGCTGTCCGTCTGTCAGTCTGTCTGTCACCAGGCTGTATCAAATGAACCGTGATAGCTAGATAGTTGAAATATTCACAGAACATGTATTTCTGTTGCTGCTATAACAATAAATACTAATAACAGAATAAAATAAATATTTAACGGGGATTCCCATACAACCAACGTGATTTTTATAGATAATAATACGAAACCCTTAGTGCGTGAGTTCAACTCGCACTTGGCCGATTTTTATTCTGTGAGTAACCCATGATTAAAATCTTTTACTTGATTGTTATTTCCATTTAAAAATGTTTCTAAAGCTTTAATTTTAATGGTTCTTTTAGAGCTCGAGAAAATTTAATACGTTTAAAATTGGCCTTTTATAGTGGCAATAACACGTTTGAAATCTTCTTGTTAGCGACTTTCGACTCATGTCGACTTTTATATGAACAAGCTTTAACACCCAAGCTTTCTTTATAACTTGCTCGCGGAACTGTTTAATGACTTGCTTATTAAACTGTGGTTTTAAATTATAATCTAATTATATCTATCATTAATCTTAAACATTAGGAGTTTTTTTACAATATTAGTAAAATGTTATAATTAATTAGAGTAGTGAAAAAAATCTTACATGATTACAATTTTTCACATCTAACAAACTCAATCAAATCTTAGTTCAGACGGCCTACAGGATTGCTTGCCTAAATTATTACAAAAAGCAGAATTGTATATACTATATCTATACTTCTTCAGAGTTGTAGTTTGAGAATATCTTAACTTTATAAATAAATATTGCAGCAGATATTCTTACATATAACAATTCATTCTAAAGTAAATAGACTGATATGTTATTCGCAACGTTAATCACTTCCTAAAATATCCTAGTATTTTAAAGGAATTTAATTAAATTATTATTGTCAATATTACACATCATTACATATTTCATTACACACAGTACCCGTAAAATATCTTACATTTTTATAGAAAGCATGTTAAATAAATAAGTATCAATTTCTTCAGTCTCTAACGTAATATTTTTAACATCTTCTAACAAACTTAGTTAAATCTTAGTTCAGACGGCCTACAGGATCGATTTGATCATTTGATCATTTGACCAGATCACAAATCTGCCAATCTCGCTACTTGGTATTAATTTATGACGCCATAAAACTTAATCAAGCTCGACGTTACCATATAATGGACGCGGCGCCACGAAACTGGAACACATGCATTCGCACATAACCATTACTTTAAACCATTGGTTCTCAAACTCATTTTGAATACCGGCCACTTTGAACGATCTTTGTTTTTTTTACCCGACTATGTCAGAAGGAGGGTAATGTTTTTAGAGCATATGTATATATATATGTATGTATGTTTGTATGTATGTATGCTCATTTCTTTGGAACGCGCTACAGCCCAAACGGCTTGACGGATTGTGATGTATGACATATCATTAGAATCGGCTCAGTGTGGAAAGTGACATAGGCTAAAAAAATGGCTTCTATTATTTAAAAAAAAATGGCTTCTATTTTGCTCATATAAGCGCATAAAAAGCTCATATAAGCGTTAAATTAAATATTTACCATTATGACCGAAAATTCCGTTTTGATCAGTCGGGTTTTTTTGTTTTAATGTTTTTAACAATGTTACTAGTTAGAGTTCCGTAGTCAAAGCGTAAAAACAAGACCCTATTACTACGACTCCGCTGTCCGTCTGTACCTCACCAGGCTCACTAGCAGTATCTCATGAACTGTTATTGCTGATTTTTTTACAGATGATGTACTTCTGTTGCCACTAGAACAACAACTAAAACTTACAAACATGATTATCTTGCTTCACATTAATAATGGCAACATGTAGACGATGGAAATTCACAGAATATTTAGTTATATATTCACTTTCAAAACAAATAATTAAATTAAATAAATATTTAAGCGGCGCTGATGGTACGTAAATCTTTATGCACGAGGCGGTTTTTTTCAACGCCCCAAAATTTTTTCAAAGGATAACATTACTAGTTATTAGTATAATAAAGTAAAGTTAATCTCCCACTTTGAAAAACACTGATTAATTCGTTATGACAACTACGTCAAATTTTAATTAATAGCCTAATCGGTTATTATCTTGACTGTAAACTTATTTGATTTTCTCATTTTATTTGTTTGAAAATAATGTTAATAAAATTCTAAATGAATTTGAACACCTGATTCTAGATCTTCTAAATTCTCAGAATCTGTAAAATTATTTGATACTAATGTCTTCTTAACTGTTATATAGGTAGGTACATATAATCCGGCAGCTAAATTAAGAAAGCAATAAAAAAAGGAATAAAATCATTGAGATTTATTGTACATGTTACTTTCCTTGGGCTTATAATGTGCTCTAAAATAGAAGCGAAAATTAATTTCATTTTTAATTGTGAAGCCTTGTATAAGAATCTAAAATTTATTCCCCTATAGATGGTCACTAATGCAATTCAAATATTTTTAAATTTTAGTTTGACCTAAACATATATTTATTTTTTCAAATTACGCAGTATCCTTAAAGACAAACACAAGTGCCCATATCAAAATTATCTGTTCAGTAAAACAAATTATTTTAAATTTTGGTTCACAACTTGTATCTACATTCGCAATCAAAATTTAATTTTGTTTATCAGTAATCGGTCCACTGGAAGAACAAAATAAAGAAAACATCTCGGCCGAATGCCTGATTCCTTTACACATTCTATTTTTTCTACGTTCCAAGCCCTTCTTGGAATCTCAACGGAATTAATTTGAAATTAACGTTGCGCAAGTAACTATAGATGACTTAGAAACATAGATAAGTGATTTGCATACAATCCTCTCATAAATTTAACAACTACACTGTTTGGGTGGTTTTTAGAAAATCTAAGTAAGGTAAGACATATATTATTTTAAGAAATGTATTCATATTTAAAATCATTGTTTAAAATAGTAAGACAAAAACCCGACTGCGTTCAACGATTTTTTTGTTCATCGATGTTTATCTCTAAAAAGTAGTGAAATCTAGACAAAGTCGGGCCAAGTCTAAGGATCCTTACTGCGATTTCTTTTTTATAATAGTTAATGTTGCGTGACTTGCGCAATGGCAGTGCATGCTTCGCGCTCGACTTGGTGGGAGCACTACCGTGCCCCCAGATATAAAATTAACCGCTTTATGTGAATTTTCAATAAAATAGTCAAGTAAAATTACTAAAATGCATATACTTATGACGACTCGCGTGGCGCGTGGTGGTCTGCGTGGCTATCATGCAGTTCAGGGTTCGATTCCCGGCCAGACAGACATCTGAATGATGAGTTTAGATTTCTGTTCTGGGTCTGGATGTTTGTGTATTCGTCTTTATGTGTCCATGGCACCCACGACGCAGGAGGAAATCCTAGTGTGGAGCTATGAGTGTAGAAAGCGTTTAAGCGTTTATTTTTAGAATGGTTTTTCTATCTGCTAGCTTTCGTAGTAGTATAAGTAGTCCCTCCTCTTTCCTTTTTCCCCTATTTGTAGGCGCCATTTTAAAAAATGTATAGTCATTCCAATGTAGTCGTCACAATCCGTCAAGCCGTTTGGGCTGTAGCGCGTGACAAAGAAATGGACATATGTACATACATACATATGCTCGAGAAACATTAACTCCCTTCTGACGCAGTCGGGTAAAAAGAAACATTTACAAACTCTTTGTGTTTCGAATATAGCCTACACACATGACATAGTAACGGCTACTTATGAGAAATCTTGACATAATTTTCAACAGTAGCACCTAGAATTCGTCCCCAAGTAGTCATCGTTAGGATTCAGTAAGGATTTTTAATGTATAACTTAAATCAGTTTTATCCTATACATGCCATTATTTTAATTAAAGTGGTGACATGCGTTTTCTTAATTCATATATATAATAAAAATAACAGTTTCGTGCGTCTGTACACTGCATATATTGTCTAAATAGTTTTTTTTCTAATTTTGGTCTTCCTGTTTGGTTCTTCCTTTCCTTGTCACTACGAACGGAAAATAAAAATAAGGAAAATAGACTAGGTGAAAGTATTAAAAATCAAATTTATCTATGAACAGGTAAATTTAATCTCGCATATTCATAAAAATAACTAAAATGATACAACTTACAGTACCATTACTAATAGTCAATGGTTCAGTTGACCCCACTGCACTTATTGACTAATGTTAGAAACAGCTATCTCACCCGTTCAAACTAATGAATTATAGACGCCTGGAAAAGTGATATGATTAATTCAAGGCTTGTTTCACTCGCAACCCGTTTCTGGCCCAGGTACAACTTCATCTTTGGATTTCACCGTCGATCCTACTTAGCGGTTAGCAACACCTTTCTTTTTTGAGATAATCATGTGTTTCTTTATATCTATTTCTTTTTTAGCTCTGAGTGGCATAGTTCAAAGGTGACAGAATCTTTCGGGCTTCCAATCAAAGGAAAAACACATGCATCTATTATAATTTCTCATAATAGCATTTTAGTCTTTGTGGGATTGCAGTCTGATTTAACTTTCCTTCTAACTAAGCACAGTCCGATATTCATTGGTCCGGCTGGAACCAGCTGGAATTCGGCGGATTGATGAAATCAGCGTAGTTTTCCGTTTACGTTCCAAAATAAACTGTTTATTAGATATCCGATTAAATATAGATAGTAATAAGAGACAAAAAAAAACATTGTTAAACTAGCTGTTACTTGCGATTCTTCCCGCTAGGGTCATGTTTTCACGGTAAAAATTATATTTCAGACTACAAACTATCAGTATACCAACTGTAATCCAACTTTACCATGAGGTAGAACCAATTTAGTACGACCGCGGAAGTACCACCGCCACACTTATTTTTAGCGTGAAGCAGTTCTTGCGTTTCGGTGGAAGGGTTTAGTTGCCGGCTCACTTATATGAGGCGACCATCTTAGTCTTAGACCATCTTACCATCAGGTGGACTGCATGCTCGTTGGCTTCTTTCCTCTTATAAAAAATCTAATTAGTGATTCTTGCCCAAAAGCTTTCGCTTTTAAACTTTTTACTAAGATAATACACTTAAAATATCTGGCACAGTGTAATAGATGTTTCCATCTTCCCAGATTTCATGAATAAATAAATATTTTAGTATAATTTGTTTACTTCAATTATAATCAACTGAGCTCACAGCCTCACAGTCACAATAATTGGACATTTAAGCACACAAATATGCTAACAAGGTTACTGTATCATAGATACATCTACGTGTATAAAGGACTAGCTTTGCCACGCAGTTTCACCCGCCTTTAGTAGAGAACAATCTATTAAAAACTAACAAACATAGCGTGATGTTATGTAGCCTAAAGCCTTCCACGATATATTTAATATTCAACACAAAATATTTTTTCAATTCGAACCAGTAGTTCCTGAGATTAGTGCGTTCAACCAAACAAACTCTACTCTACTTTATAATTTTATTATAGATATACTACGTATTAACTACTATTTACTTTAATAAACATTTAGATTATTATAATAAAATAAAATATATATTTTTTAAATTTTACACTAGACACTCTTAAATAGAATACTCAAATGATTACTGTTGAAAGTTTTTGTCCTTTGTTTAATTTCTTACATTTCTTTTCCAATTCTCTGGAAGATACGACAATTAGAAGAATTCCTGAAATATTTATCTGTCTAGACGTTGGCCACATTTGTTGCCGTTAAGACGTTGGCTAAACACATGCCTATAGAATTAAAGTAAATATTCCTTTATCCCGTTATAGGCAGTGTATGGTGAAACAAAAAAAAGTTTGGAATTTTACATATTTGAATAAACCACATAATAATCAGACGAGACATAGAAATTCCACACGACACACCAAGAAAAGGAAGGTAAGTTACTATTTAAACCCATATTAGTTCAAGTTAAACGAACGACGACGAAATTGGTTACACCTATTACTGTTAACAATGATATGAAACGCCCATGTATTCTGGTTACTAAAGCTTCGTAAAGAAGAAACACTTATTAAACCTTTGACGAGCAGCTATCCGGCGTGCAGAGTACATGGATGTTTTTCTGTGCCGTAAAAGCAACTGATAATATTTATGTATCTAATATATTGTAAGGAAACCCAGCGTCTTTACGTCTCCGAGTTATATTTTACTTTTTATGTGTAAATGAAAAAAAAAACATTGTGTGGAAAACATAAAGTGACCTGCAACCTGAAAAACTTGCCTAAATGCCTATTATTATGGTCTCATATGCATTATGTAACAAAGTCATGTAAAGAGCTTTTATTGTAGTAAAGATCGTATAAAAACTAGTTCTGCCTTAGAAAAAAAGACTCATTGATTTACTTTGTTATTAAAAAGTTAGAAATTAGTAGCTCAGAAATTACTATTACTTCTATTTTTTCCTTTTTAAAATTTCTAAACATACCAAATTGAAACCGTTCTTGACACCTAGCATATAACAACTACAACTTTAAGAACAACTGTTTAGTTTAAAGTATGAAAATGGATGTAGATCTGCATAAGATCCACTAGTTACTCAACTAAAAAATGGAAAAGGTACTTATATCGTGTTTTGTCAAAATGCTATACAACTATCGACCGACAACTCGATGTGTATTGTTTTGACTATACAATCGATGATATATTATAATGATAGTAGATTATTTACAGACGAAAGTGAGAAACTAGTAGGTACTTTATTAAGTAACGACTGGATTGATTGTATACACATTAAAGTCGTCTAAACTATTTCATCGTCATGAATTTGTGCAAGCACGCCATTCAAATACACTATTAATTTACATTTTGGAAATATTTTTTCTTATGATATACCTATTGTTTAGGTAACTGAAAATATTGTTTCAAAAGATCATAATTTATACACAATACAATAAATAAATGTCCGAAGTATTTGCAAAAAATACACTTTTTGATCAAAATAACAGCTGCACTTTTACCCATTTTTAAAACATTTAGCTAATAGGTAATTTTTATACTTTTCTACTATCTATTTAACCGCGCTCTTAAAAATTTCATTATCAGTCAGAAAGCTTTCAATAAATAAAAATCAATGATTTACGAATTTTGTCTTTATTTTCAGTCTACTGAGTATTTTGAGTGTATCTAACCAAATATTCTTTTCACGGAGAATGATCTTTTGCCATTCTTCGGCAGAGGCACCGGTTCTGAAACACATAAAACAATGTTTTAAAATAATTAAATTTATAACAAAGTTTGTATATTGTCAAAGATATTTAAAAAGGTTCTACTTTGCATAATATTATGTCAGTTTAAGTTAACTTTTTTTATATACAAATAAGGTAGCTAACGAGCGTGTCCATGGGCGGCACTAATCAAAGTAAGTAAGTGATTACTGCAGCCCATGGACAACTGGTAAGCAACTTCATATAGAACAGACGTTCTATCTGCAGTTGATCTTCTGAGATCAACTGCAGTTGCTACTCCCGGGGACTAAGATGGTCGCCTCATATATAAACGAGCCGGCAAACAGGGTGTGTTTGCCGGCTCGTTTATATATGATCCACCGAAACGCAAGAACTGCTTCACGCTAGAAATACGTGTGGCGGTGGTACTTCCCCGGTCGAACTACGTTAGTTCTACCACCACAGTGTTTACCAAAATCGACCCCTACGATCGAAACAAATGACATCGTGTTAAATACCAAATATTTTACCTGGATTAACTGGATTCTCATTAAACGGTGTTGGCTCTTCAATCTTGCCTTCAAACAGAACCAATCCTGAGTTATTGTCCCGTATAAAGAACAGGAAAGGACGGTCCACGCGGAGTTGTACTTCCCTTTCTATAAGAGGTATGACCATGGCAGAGGTAGCTGCTGCGGCTACTGTACCCTGCTCGTCTACCGTCATCTGTACTTTATGAAGGATACTGTTCACTACAGGCGATCCATTTTCATACATCGCTGACAGATCGGCGTCTTGACTAAACAACGTGTTAATTCTCAACTGGAAAATAATTAATGTTTTTGTTATTGTCTTTGTCTTATACCTATATGAGAGGAAGTACGTGAAATGACTACACAATATTTTTAAGTATTACGAACTTGTTGTATCAACTAAAGCTATATTTTTATAATATTGAAGTCGCAAACGAGCATGCAGTCCACATGATGGTAAGTGGTAACTGTCGCCCATGCATATCCATAATCAACAATAATAAGATCAGTCTTACCTATTGCCTACAGATGCGTTGCAACCCGTGAGGGCTGTGTTGGATCGCCTCGGATACGAATATCTCCCATACCACACCCTTTAGATCACGCTCACGCACGCTTTTCTCCTAGCCTAACACTAGGATTTTCTCCTGTGTCGTGGGTGCCATGGACACACAAAGACGAATACATAAACACCCAGATCCAGAACAGAATCTAAACTCATCATTCAGATGTCTGTCTGGCCGGGGATCGCACCCGGGACCCACTACGCGTTACATCGGTATGGTGACCGCTCCCCACGCGGGTCGTCAAAAGGAGTTCGAATAAAAGCTTTTCTAGATCTACTAGGTCACGATTTCATGATTTCTTCTTACAGATGGGGCACGATGAGACAACGTGGATTAGTGGAGACAAGTACGGGATGGTACTCGGTTTCGGATATTTGTTAGTTTAGCAAAACCTAGCAAGGTGGAACCAGTTGTGATTCAGTCGGGGGAGGTGCCACTACCGCACCTATTTCTATCTTGAAGCAATTTTTGGGTTTCGCTGTGTTTGGTTGCCGGCTCCCTTATACACGAGGCGACCATCTTAGTCTTCAGGAGTAGCAACGCGTTTAGGTTCAACTTCAGATAGAACACTTGTTCTATAGGAAGTTGCTTACAGATGTCCATGGGCGGCAATAACCACTTACCACCAAGTGAGCTGTATGCTCGTTTGCTGTATCAATCAAATAAAAATAAAGAGGCTTCCAAAGTACGGTCGCCTCTCTTATCCGAGGATCTCGAATTTATTAATTCAGTATGTAATTTTTATTCTAAATATTTTACAACGATTTAAATATATATATCACACAACTTGTTATCTTTGTACTAAGTGCATAGCGGGGTTTCTAAAGAATTATTTGTTATCAAAATAATTTATCTTTTTATCGATGTGCCATCGGTTGATTGAATTACGATTAGAATTTTAGTTAGCCTATTAATTATGTAGATTCGTACAAATATGATAAGGTTTAACACAATTCCTATGGACCGATTCTATTGATACGATAATTGTATTAGATTATAGAATCTTATAAATACTTGATTGAAACGGATGTACCCACGGCAATTTGGGAAAGCAAGTATAATGTTGAAAATATTGAGGAAAAATAACAGACTGCTTTGTTAACAATTGACATGACATAATAACAATTTTGTTGTTATGTCTACTGATATATCTATTACAATTTTTTTATCAGTCTTTATCAAAAAACACACACACGCACATAATAAAATAATAATAATAAATAAATCGTCCCTTCCACCCTTTTTTCCCCTTTTGCAGGCGCCATTTCTTTATTATTGTATAGCCTATGACACGCTCCGGCCTATGACACAAATCGCTTTGGCTGTAGCGCGTGTCAAATAAATTGACATTGATACTAACACACATACGTATATACATATTCACAGGTCGTAGAACCAATGTAGTTCGACCGGGGAAGTACCACAGCCACACCTATTTCTAGCGTGAAGCAGTGCTTGCGTGAGGTGGAAGGGTGTGGTTGCTGGCTCACTTGTGTATGAGGCGACAATTTCAGTCCTCGGGAGTGGCAACGTATCTGTGTTCGACTTCAGATAGAACCCTTGTTCTATATGAAGTTGCTTACATATGTCCGTGGACAGCAGTAACCACTTACCGTCAATTGGGCTGCTTGCTCGTTTGCTACTTCATATTTATAACGATCTATCTATTGAAGACCTGCGTGGCCGAGCGGTTACCATACCGATCTAACGTGCAGTGGGTCCCGGGTTCGATCCCCGGCCAGACAGGCATC
>DWNE01007532.1:0-12170 GCA_018249875.1 Cecropterus toxeus | reverse complement strand
AACAGAAATCTAAACTCATCATTCATATTTCTGTCTGGCCGGGAATCCAACCCGGGACCCATTGCGCGTCAGACCGGCATGGTGACCGCTCGACCACGCGGGTCGTCAACTTTATACTTTTTTAATTTTATTTAGTTTAATTAATGTAAGTTTACTAAAAAATCTGGAGCCTCATCTTAAGACGATGTCTTTGTTGATGGTAGAACCCATGTTGTTCGACCGGAGAGGTACCACCGCCACACCTATTTCTAGCGTGAAGCAGTTCTTGCGTTTCGGTGGAAGGGTGGTGCCGGTGTGGTTGCCGGCTCACTTTTATATGAGGCGACCATTTCAGTCCTCGGGAGTAGCAACACATTACTGATCAACTTCAAATAGAACCCAAGTTCTATATGAAGTTGCTAATTGACTTACATACAAACATACATACGATCGAAAAGCATTTCCCTCCTAACGCAGTCGGGTAAAACCATAAGTAATATATTCATTGGGGTCGTCCGGTCCGTAACCAAAACGCAAATTTGATTTCACAAACACCGAATTTCTAACACAAAGCAGTTATTGCGCAACATCGTAACTTACCCAAGGAAAGGAGTAACGGTAACAACAGATACACTTCCATCACGTTACTGCAAATGCTAGTCATCTAACAAAACTCAACATTTTTGCACACCGCGTCTTTAAAACTGAACAGTCTGCCGCCGCAAGGTTTGCCGCCAAACTGAAGCCAAAACCATATGACAAACAACTTTCACTTGCAAAACGGTTTAAGTTTTACCACCTACAATGTATAACAGGTACTAAATCACCTTTATTAAGTCTACAATCCATTCCAACGGTTCGTACTAACGCCATTTTGTTCTTGGAAAAACGTTATGTGTGTTGAAAATTCAAAAATTTGTGGAGGTGCAGTTTTTTCGTAAATTTTAAATTCAACTTTAAGACTTATACACTAAAGTTGTGTTTCATCAGTGTACAATTCTTAAATACATTTGGCGTTTGTGTGTGTTTCCCATTCACTGCTGTTTATGGGTAACCAAAACAATATATCACATACATTTTCCATTCAAATTTAACCTCTACGCGTACAGTCATTAAGTTTATTTTAGATTGCTTGTTTGATGAAGTTAAACCATTTTGAATTCCTGACATCTACCACTTTCATATTTTGTGAAACGAAGAGCGGTGGTCGTTTTCCAACTAGTGTAGAAAGCATGCTCTTTTCATACTTATTATGAACACAATGCAAACACAGTGGGACACTGTATCACTGTGTTTATTTTGAATAAAGGTCAACGGTCAACTAATGTTATTATGCTAGATTTAGAGCTTAATAGCTATTCCTTATAAAGTCAGCTCATTTAAGGCTAACAAGACGAAGTGCTTATAACTATGTAGCGTTTTATGTAATAGTATCAAAGCATGCAATCTACTTGATGGTAAGTGGTCACTGCCGCCCATGGACACCTGTAAGTAATTACATATAGAGCAGCGGTTCTATCTGAAGTCACAGATGCGTTGCTACTCCCGAGGACTTAGATGGTCACTTTATATACACAGTAGAACCACTATAAGTAGAACTTCAAGGAAGACGTCAAAAAATTCAAATTATCGAGGAAAATTGAAGTTACAGAGGTAACAAGCATATTTTTATCTACATATTCGGCAAATTCATAAAGTCGATAACTATTTTTTCTTAGAATGATAGAGGCAATAATTGCTTTTGAGTTACAGATGTGATAATTGCTTTTTCGAGTTATATAGGTAAAACATGTACCAAAATGGCTTGCAGGGACTCACTGATTATTTCGACTAATATAGGGTTGAGATTTCGAGTAATGGAGGTTTTGGGGCTAGAGGGGAAGGGAACAAAACATTTTTTCGAGTTTTGGAGGTTTTCGACTTATCGAGGTTCGACTTAAAGAGGTTCTACTGTATAAGTGAGCCGGCAACCGCACCCTTGAACAGGAATACAGGAACTGATTCACGCTAAAAATAGGTGTGGTAACTCCCCGGTCGAACTACTGGTTCTACCACCTGGCAACGTATGATGCTCATATTCAAATAATACACATTCAATCTATCGTCAGGGTTCATAACCTTTTGTAGGTTATTAAATTGTTTGCGTTATTAAAACATTGAAATAAAAGCCTTATTATTTGTGACTAAAATGCTAAATACAATTTTTACATTTTTAGGGGTGGAGTGTCGAAATATCCTTCCTTAATGAGTGCTTACGTCGTACTCGTAAAATAACCTACTACCCGTTCGCGCTTAGTTTGCCGGTCAAAGGATTGCGGCTCCCCCCTCACCGCACCACTCAGTCGCCCTAAAATGTGCTAAAAGTATCGAAGGCAACGTAATCGACGTAAAAGCGTGAAATTATTACTTATGCTGCAACTTAATATTGCTCAGTTTATGCGATATTTGTTTGTTTTATTTTCCGTATCAGAACTATGGGTAAAGAAAGGACTTCACAAAGTGATTATCGTTATATGTAGCTAAAGATCATGAGGTTTTTTTAATTAAAAAAAGACAGTTTATTCATAATACCGTAATATGTGAAAAAGGTATTTAATTTCATTGATTTTTATAATAAAAAATGTATGTAATCCGTAACAACAAATAAATATATATTTTAAAAACTTGTTTTTCTTGCTGATGCTACTACATAAATGTCATATATACGTCACATTGACAGCGGCAAAATTAGCGCAAACGGGTAGTACCTATTTGCATTCACTCTAAAGTAAGTACTTTTTTAGTATTGCATACGATGAACGATTAATTTAATCATCCCTATAAATGACAAAACAGGTGTCAACCCGTACCGCAGATTTACATAGAATTTTACCAGTGGCGTAACGTGAAAAAGTAAAATGTATATAGTCTTTGAAGACTAAATAGTTTGATCAGTGTCTCTGGAATTTGACGAACAAGAAAAGGTCGTCAAATCGAAATATTTGCCGCCACCTTAATGTGCCGCCCAGGGGTACATGGTGAGCTTCAAATTTTTTCTACAGGAGATACGGGGTATATAATACAAAAAAGCAGATTTTGCCGTCCCCCCAAGACGCGCCGACCCGGGATATAGACCCCGCTGATCCCCCCGCTACGCCACTACCATGAGGTAACTGAACACGACTGTTAGAATATCACCGTATTGAACTAATATGCATATTAAAAATAAAACTAATGAGTATTTTCGTCTAGTTGTGGTGCTCGCAGTACTAAGCATTGTCCTGCGTGCTCCATGGTGATCGTAGCTGGACCTTGCATCCACGGCTCCCCGTCCACTTGCATTGCACATGTTCCATTTAATTCAATCTGAAAGACAAAAGCAATGCTTAAAACTATATCTGCTATCCAGTAGCTTTATTTTTAATTTTCTTCTCGGGAACCACCATCTTGAGGCGTCCGCCATTTTGAATTAATACTGACGTCATTAAGCTAATCTTACAATGTCGCCTAGGACAACTATGCAAGATTTTAAATCATATTAGGACTTACGTCATTTAAAATTAAGTCGATAGAAATAACTTACATAAATACAAACGAACAAAACAAATTAAATAAAAAAAAATAATTAATAAACACACCTGACTGAAATATTGCGTTTTGCATTTGTCAGTCCATAAACAAAAGATTTTTCGTTATTAACGGAGTAAATAAATTATTTATTGTACGACTGGTCATTGTACCTTCGTTAGAATCCTTTTGTAAACCTTGCCAGTTAGGCAAAGTTGTTCGCAAATCAGCTTAAACCCAAACAACACTTTACAATTACGTTTTTATACTGTACAATTGAATATAGCAAACTAACTATTTAAATATCTCTATGGATATCTTTTTATCCATTCATCCATCTATCCATGTTAAATTTTGTTTAAAACGAGTTTCATGTTTAATTTAAAAACTTATGATGAAAATTACAGCGACACTTATTTATTAGTAAGTAAAATATGTATACAATAATATTGATTTGTTAACAATATATTGCTACTGAACTCGCTTACCTCGACTTTTGAAGACTGAGTAAAACGAAAAGGTTCAGCCAGACCGCACTGAAGTCTGGCTATGTGGAACGAGGACGAAATTCCAACTACCTGTAAATTAATTGAATATGTGAGGTTGACGCGAGTGAGGCTTATCCTCACTATATAAAGGCTACCATCTTAGTCATCGGGAGGAGCGACGCATCTGTGATCGACTTCAGACAGAACCCCTGTGCTATATGAAGTCGTTTACAAGATGTCCATGGGCGGCAGTAACCACTTACCATCAAGTGGGCTACTTGCTCGTTTGCTACTTCATTATTATAAAATAAATACACTTTTTTCTTTACATATAATATGCATAGACTCATACAATTTACTTATTTATTATTTAATAGTTTATTACAAATAATTAAACAAAGCAATTCTTAGCTCTTACCTCAAATTTTCCGTCACTCATGCTTTGTTCAGGCACATCTTCACTTCCCATATCTATAAAGATAATTAAAAAAAGATACAAAAAACTAAAAATTTACACAATAATGAGGACAATGTTTTATTATAATAAGTACCAATGTAAAGACTCTGCTTTATATCTATATTCATAAAATTTTTGTTGGTTAAGCGGTCGCGTAGGAGCATGTATGCTTACATAGGTATGTGCAGCGTGTGTATGAGTGACCATGCGTATGTGTATATGAGCGAACTTGCATATTTACGTTTTAAATTGTACTTTATTACATTGTACATTTTTGCTTATACATTGCAATGTACAATGCAAGCTTACGCTTTATCAGCCATAACTTTTAATGTACTTCGAAATAATGGGCAGAATCAATGTTTGTTTTGAGCAAATATAATGAATTCTAATACTAAGGTTACAGCTTTATGCAGTAGTTATGCGGCGTTAGAGTAGCGCCACCGCTCTACTTTTTGTACCTACGACTTGAATTGGATTGCAATAAAGGGGCGTCGCCGAAATCTCGGCCAGTGCTCTGAATATGTTAAAAAAACGCTTTCTACACTCATAGCCTGACACCAGGATTTTCTCGTTTCGTGGGCGCCATGGACACACACAAAGACCGATAAAAAGACACCCAGACGCAGAACAGAAATCTAAATTCATTATTTAGATCTGTCTGGCCGATCGAACCCGGAACGTATCAGTCCGGTATAGGGACCGCTCCGCCACGCGGGTTATAACAAGCTGGCTGTACGAAGCCGCGCAAGTTTAAACATTGGCTATACGTACTTCGACGACCCGCGTGTCGGAGCGGTCACCATACCGATCTGACACACAGTGAGTCCCGGGTTCGATCCCCAGCCAGACAGAAATGTGAATGATGAGTTTATATTCCTGTTCCGGGTCCGGGTGTTTGTGTATTCATCTTTGTGTCCATGGCACGCAAGAAACAGGGGAAAATTCTACTGTAGGGCAATTTTTTAATTTTTTTTATACCTAAACCTAGCGATAAGGCAGACGTGCTACCTGATGGTAAGCAGTCACCGTCGCCTATGCAACATTTGCAACACTCTCTTCGCACCATTTTTGAAGAGCCCTATGTCATAGGGCACCGGGAATACCTCGAGAGGAAGCTCATTGCACATCTTACACGCCCGTGACAAAAACGAACGTGCAAACCGAACCGTGGAGGACCGCTACGAGTCCTGGTGTAGATGAAACTTCATCCTTCGGCGAGTAGCGCGGTGGAGGAAAGGTGACGTAGGGCACCAGTCTGAGTGTAGAAAGCGTTTATGTTTACGTTAACGTACTCCAGAGCGCGACGCCGGCGCCCCAGCAGCGGATGTTGAGCAGCACGAGCGCCTGCACGGGCGGCAGCGGCAGCGGGGCGCCGTCCGCCGCCACGCGCACGCGCCGCTCGAGCGCGATGCAGCCGCCCGCGTCGAGCGCCCGCCCCGCGCCCAGCACCGCGTACGCCGCCTGCGCAAACCGTACACGACGTCAGATCGTACCCAGCGACGGATCTTCAATTATTTTTAGGGGGAGCAAAAACTTAAAAATACCGCCCTGCCACTTGAATTTCTTTGTAACGTAGCAGTGGTGAGTTGCTCTAATATGGTGAGGTGTGGTGACGAGTGAAGTGAGGCGAGGTGAGGTGAGGAGAGGAGAGATGAGATAAGAGAAGAGGAGAGGAGAGGTATGGTGATTGTCTATGGACAGAGCTATTATAATTTAAAAAAAAAGAATAGAAAAATATAATTTTAAATAAATCATTGCTTAAAGAGTATTTTTCTAGTGTTTTATTTTATAGCGTTATATCTTTTTACCATTATTTCAGCCATCAAGTATCCATAAAATTTGTGATCATTACAATTTAAAACGTATACGTGTCAAGAGTTCCACTTCCTACAGTCAGTAGGCGTCCCAATGGTCAAGACTATATTGATAATAATAATAATGGATTGATAATGAAACCCAGCACTGAAATTAAATAGAAGAAATTACATTCCCAGATGTAACTGTTTATGATATGGCACTAGTCATAAAAATTGGAAGGCAACAGGATTAGAAGGCGTACATAACTTTTGGCTTAAATACTTCACCTCACTACGTAGCAAAACTACTTACAAAACTTACCAACAATGTAATTCATAACACAGTACAACTACCAATTTTCTTAACTACATGTACATCACAGTACAGACCCATAACAAGTTTACCAACCATTTATAAACGAATCACGTCAAGTATCACAAAGAAAATAGTTCACCACTTTGAAAAATATAATATTATAGCCGAAGTACAGAAGGGGTGCAGACAGAATCACAGAGGATATAAAGAACAACTAATTATCGACTCTATTATACAAAAACATGCCCAGAAAAATAACAGGAACCTAAACATTACCTACAACAAACCGTTTGACAGTGTCCCACATTCTTGGTAAATTCGCGTATTACACATTTATAAAATACATCCACTAATAATTTTCTTCCTTGAAGATGTCCTAAACTCATGACTAATTAGAAGACTACACTAACTTTGACAACAAATTTTGCAAAATTAACAACAGAAGAAATCCGTATTAGAAATGGCATTTTTCAGAGCGACTCCCTAAATCCTGTTTGTTTCTGTATGGCACTTCGATATCACGTTTTCTCTCACAGAACAATTTAGGCTACCGTCTTACACGAGATACTGCAATCTCCCAGTATATGGACGACAGTAAATTGTTCGCCAAAACTGAAAAAGACATGAAAGGACTGCTAATAACAAGATTGTGACAGGAACTAAATATATAGCATGACGCCTGTGATAAAAAAATATTTATTTGGATAAGGATTAATATCATGTTTATTAAAACATCTTTGACAATAACGTATTATTTTAGAATCAATTTGATTACCACAAAAAGGTTATATCAAGGCATCAAATAAATGGATCTAATTTGGTTACTTACGACGCCTGGCAGATGTGAAGCGTCGTTTTCATAAGTAATATGCATAAAAGACAAGATTGTGACAATATCTAAATATATAGCATGACGCCTGTGATAAAAAAATAATTAGATAAGGATTAATATCACGTTTATTAAAACACTTTTGCTAATATTAGTTTATTATTTTAGAATCAATTTGATTACCATAAAAGGTTATATCAACCTTAAACGATAGACGCTCTCAAAAGAAAAAGTTTTCCAGTTTTTGTTTAACATTTTTCGTTGCTGCTGCTGTCTTGTCAGTAGCGTTATGTAACATCACGATCACCTTCCTCGATAAATGTACTATTCAACACAAAGATTTTTTTACAACTCAAACCTGTAGTTCCTGAAACTAGCGCATTCATCCAAAGAAACAAACTCTTCAGCCTTATAATATTAGTATAGATGGGAAGACAGCTCATTCCGCAAACTCCCACTGACAATATATTTTGAACAAACGCAAATATGTTTTATATGTGAAAACTTAATTTAATTATCATTGCTTTACGGTGAAGAAAAATATCGTGAGAATACCTGCACATCCGAGAGTTCTCAAAGGTGTGTGAAGTCTACCAATTCGCACTTGGCCAGCGCGGTGGACTATGGCCTAAAACTCTCTCACTCTGAGAGAAGACCCGAGCCCAGCAGTGGGACAATAAATGGGTTGGCGAGAGGGAAAACTAACTGATCTGCAATTTTTTACAAGAGATATCATTAATTATATGGAATGAATGTAACTTGAGTCATAAAGCTCATGTTGAACAGTGAACCGAATGCTCCAAGACCTCAAAAACTCAAATGAACACATGGATGGTGTTACTCAATTTATGAACAAATCTGCGAGCCCTTGAGCGAATTTGCGTGAACTACTCAAAGTTGAAGAAAGAAAAGTTTGTTCTTCTACGAACAGTGCTAGCACTAAAATGGAACTTGACTATAGATTGGACCACATATAAATTATTTATACAATGTGGTCAACCTAGATGATTGTAATCCTATCTAAGGTCGATCACACATTTGTTGCTACTACTAAGGACCTCAATGTAATACCGCGAATAATTATGTCTCCTTTAGCACACCCTTTTAACCAGAACACACCAACAGTTAACACTGCTACAGGTGTCCCAAAATTAACGCAAGATTTTAATTTTGTGCCATTGTGTGCGTTTGTTGCCATTTGTGAAGTAGTGTTGGCAACACTGAAAAAAAACACATTTCGACACCTGACAGTTTAGGGTTAGTAAAAATGGAACTTATACACTATGGAAGTATCCATTACTGAACAATATTTAAAAAAATAATAAAGCTTAGTGACCGCAGTTGGAAATAGTGGAAAACATGGTGGAAATAGTGTTCTTAACTGTTGGAAAACTTCGCCAACTGTCATTTTTCAACTAATCTCTTATTAGTTATTATTATCGCTTAAATTAAACAATTATAAAAGCCCGTAAAACAATTCAATTACTGAATGACAAATTTCCAGGTCGTGTACTCTCTCTCGTTTTGGTAATCAAAATTGGCCTACTAGATCGTTTAATTTAACAACATTAGATTCCTTTTTATGGGGTTATTTGAAATTATTGACATTTGTTATTCCATAAATAACAAATATCAATGATTAACAATCAAACGACTAAAAACTGTGGTTTTGCTGTGCGTTTGAACTTTGTTTGGATGATTCTTTCATAAAGATTGATCTGTCTAGGAAAAAGATACATAATTATATCATGGATATAATTATTTACATTCTGTACATGTTAAATGAAAAAGAGATTTATGTACATAAATGTTTTTTAAAGCAAAGTAACTAATCTTAATCTTTCATAATTAGATAATTACATGACATAATTCATTTCTGCACCTGCAATTTAATTTAGTAACCTTAATCAGTTTTGATGAAACGGCAGATAATAAATCTGTTGGCATCCCTCTGTATTATCAGTTGCTTATGGTCGATATAAAATACAATTAACTTCATCATCAATTGTAATAAAATATACAAGATTTTGGTCTTCGCAGCTAACGTACAAAGATGTAAATAAAAAACACACTTTTATGCAAAATATTTATATTTATTGTGAAAATATTGTGTTTATTGTTCAATAATTTCTTAATCTAATTTAAAATATTTATTGTTTACCGGAAAAAAATTACTCTGATCTCCGAGTTAATGGCTAAGAGAGGCAAAATGTACCTTTCTCTACTACGTTCTCCCTACCTAATAATAATTGTACTACGATCATAGCAATTATGGAATTGAAAATTATTATATGATTCAAATCGTTTTCCAGGTCGTTTCAATTCTGGTAACCTGCCGACCGTCACTCGCATCGAAGGCTGCGCCAACCCATCATGCAGCCCCAACTCCAGAATGCTGGCATTCACATGACTTCACAACTCGTATGTATTGCCTTTTACTTCTGAATTATATTATACAGGCAAAACTTTGTGACGATTTATGATTGTTACAGTAAGAAAAAAGTATAATTTAATTTTGTATTTATTTGTTAGTTTGCTTTCGTTTAAATTTATTTTTATTCATTAAGTTTCTAAAATCATTTTTTCTCAAAGTCGCTTGTTTGAGAGATAATCCCTTTCAAAGTAGTAACATGAGTGTCTTCCCCCCTCCTCTATTTCTAAACTAAGAGTGTTATAAATCTGGATAGAACATATTTTGTAGATGTTAAGGAAAACTTTCAACGAAAATTGGTTCGAACAAGATATGGTTGACAGTTTTTGAGAAACAGCACTTTTTCAAAAACCGGATAACTTCATTTGTAATTCATACAAACTCTATGAAAAACAAACTTATGTTGATAGTTAGAAAACTGTTCAACTTTATTTATTTATTTATTTTATAACAGAGCTATTTTTTCTCTTCAAGATTTGTGACTCATAATGCTACGGAACCACTCGCTTGCGAGTCCAACTCGCACTTGGCAGATTTATTTTTTTAGCAGACGAAGTAGCAAACGAGCATGCAGTCAACCTGATAGTAAGTGGTAACAGCCGCCCATTGACATCTGTAAGCAACTTCACATAGAACAGGGGTTCTATCTGAAATCGATCACAAATGCGTTGCCACTCCTGAGGACTAAGATGGTCGCCTCATATACAAGTGAGCCGGCAACCACACCCTTCCCCGATCGAACTACACTGGTTCTACCACTTTTAAAAATATTATAAAATTAATGTCATTTTTATCACATCCAAAGTAATTAAAACTGCTTTGATTGATATCGTACAGGTGTAACTCCGCAGGTGTGGAGTATTTATGAAGATAATCTTATAGATAACTGGATCGAAGCATTTCGACCGATTATTATAACCAATTTAAGATGGTTCACTAGATGTGGTAGTGGATTTTTTCATTAAATCTTAAAATTATAAAGACACCTTTGAAAATATATACAGTGATAATCCAACACTTTGCTAATTCGCTGATTCATTGTCAAAAGTGTTTGGAACTAAAGAACCGTTTATATTCAGACATTCAACCTGGCAAGGCGCGTGCGATGACATACAAAATAGTATTCTTCTATAAAACTTAATCAACTCCAGAATCCGTAATCCAGTCTAAGGCCAACCTAGTGTCCTATCGAAGGTCGATTTTTGGCCGAAGCCTAAGCCGAATATTCGGCTATGACAACAACTTTCGGCCGAAGCTGATGGTTCAAAAATAACTTCGAGTGCTGATTATGATTAATTTGCTTCTTCTCTGAAACGATAATATTATTAATAATGTGATTTTCATGCACAACTACCAACTTTACTAGATAATGTGAGACCATAAACACAACGGATAGGTTTTCAATCTACTAGAAGGTGATACGAAGAACTTGATACGAAGACTGAAGAAAAAATCAAAGAATGAATAACCCGCTTCATCATCTCCATTGACAAGAATAGTGACAATGTTCCGATTCCTTGTCACCTTCATTTCTTGTGACTTTCCGCTCCGGCCCCATACAAAATTGAAAAGACGCGCGAGTCGCGTCATTGGCCCTCCTAAGTGATGACGCGCCTAGCGCGTCGTAGTTTCTCCAATGGGTTTATTTTTATAAAAAATAAAGGGGTTTTCTGTTTGAATTGAATGAAATATTGAACTTCAGTATTTTTTTAATGACGCACTTATCGCGTCATTGGCCTCCCTGAAGGTTTCTTCATTACCATTATGTACCATACTAATGTACCCAGTAATATTGTAATTCGAATAAAATTGTTTATAAAATATAAAAAAAAAATTATAACACTTACATTATGGACATGCCCATATAATCTTATATATAAAATTCTCGTGTCACAATGTTCGTTCCCATACATAAGATTCGGCCAACATCTATTTTTCATACCTCTTAGTGATAACGGTTGGCTACCCTTAACATTTTTTTTTAATTTTTAGACATTTTTTTTTATTATGTCGCATTAAAAATACATACAACCCTAAATTTTTACCCTTTTATCACCAAACCCTATTTTTTAATAGTCATTTTAGTAATTTATTCATTTTTCATCTCCAGTCGATAACTGATCAATCAATCATCCTTACACATTTACAATAAGTTAGTTATTTTTTTTGTCTACACTAGAAATTACTTAGAAATAATTTATATGGCAAAACAACTTTTGCCGGGTCAGCTTGGTCAGCGTGGTGTCGCCGTTAGTCTGCCTTTAAAATTATAGCTATAGGTGTTTTACCTGAAGAAGTGATTCGTGTAGGAAAAGGATGATATGA
>DWNE01007531.1:0-12171 GCA_018249875.1 Cecropterus toxeus | reverse complement strand
GAAATTTCCCACCAAATGAAAGAAAAAAAATTGAAATCGGTCCAGGAACACCCAAGTTATTCAAGATTATAAGAAATCAGGTTTTTCCAATTTTCCGGGAAAACCGCTGAAAATTTATCGATTTCCATAAAATTTCACAGGGAAATTAACCGCATACAATGACGGTCGAATCGTGACGATCGGTAGCTGCATCGGGGAGTTATGCCCGAACATACAAAAAATATATATATATATATATGTACGTGACGAATAGATAAACTCTCTTCGGTCGAAGTCGGTTAAAAAATTAAAGAAACTTGTATAATTATTATTGTTGGTCCTGCAAACCGTACAATACAATGTACGGACGCGCAGAATATTCGTTCTTATTTTATGTCTGGGCGGATAGATATAAGCTATAGAGAAGTTAGATCAATAATCCCCTTTTAATGAATAATCCCCGTATATTTAATCATTTATCCATTCAGTCGGGGTAACTGAGACTTGCATGTTTGTATATTATGATGGCGAGGTGTTTATTATTTGTTAACCAATTTTCAAAGCAATCATAACACTGAAATTCAATTCCTCTCTATGGCATAAAAGTTGTATCAAAATCAGTTCACAACGTTTAAAAATAAAGTGAACTTTAATAAGGTACATTAAGTATGTTTATTTATACGTTACGTAAATTATGTAACCATTACATATTACAGTACTTGAAATAAAATAAAGAGGTACAGACAGAGAAAGATAGTAGTTATTTTGAAATTACTAAACCTTTTCATTAAATTTATGTTAATGCAAGCAGTGACACTAAAAATTCAATAATCTATCTTTAATAAATCTTTAAATAAATATACAGAACCTTACAAACTTAATAATTATTTATATAAATCAGTTATTAACACTGAATACAAATTATATGATATATTTTTAATATCATATTCTACTATATTGTATAAAAGTTCATATTTGATTGGATTTGAATTTCTTTGACAATTAATTCTTCATATTGCCATACTAACAAAAGCGTTTCGTTCCTACCATCACGATAAACTATAAAGAAAAACTAGTTAAATTTTATAAAAATAAGCATTGCAAATGTAATACCATAAGTAATATAAGTATATTATTTAAAGGAAAAACTATATTATACAATCATGTTAATAAATAATATCGTAATAATAAAAAATGATGTCAACAATATTACGTTTCATTGTAAGCAGCGAACGTGCCGATTAAAAAGTTCCACATAGGCGAAGCGCCGCTGACAACACTACGTGCCAGAATACGTGGCCCTAGACGAAGTGATTCATGTGTCTTGTTTATATTTTTTATTATAATAATTCGTTAAAAAATACACCAGAAGCCGTAAGTATCAATAAATTACCTCATACGTGACGTTCTCGAAATTATTCGAGCCTTAATTCAGTGTTAGAAAGTGCCTAATCTGTTTTCAAAATTACGATGTCTCCTGTCAAACTTTGTGATATTTCTTGAGTTAATATTCGAGTGATTGGTACGTGTTTTTCGATAATTATGTACCGTTATATTGTTAATTGGAACCTACGGTAATCATTTGAAGTAATATTGCATCAATTATTTGACGATATTTTGTTCCTTCGCCTTGTGATGTGGTGATAGCTAGTTGCGTGATTTGTAGGACGAAAAAGTTTGTTACAGGTACAATCTTGCATATTTGTATGAAGTGGTACCTCATTTTGTTTATCTCAGCATCAAATCAGTGTAACGTTACTTATACCATAAATATCGAGTAAATTTTGTCAACACAAACACGCCAACATTAAGATTTCGTCTTATCAGGTGTGACATCTGTAGCCATCCGGAGATGCTGAGTACAGTGTGTTTGACCTCATATTTCTCGTAACGATATTAGATAATGATTATATTGCATGTATTTTTTGTTATGAAGGCAATAAAAGCTGGACAATTGTTCTAAAGTGGATTAAAATTGTGGTAATTTTTATATGTAAATTATGTTGGCATTTTGGTGCATAATACGCCAATTAATGCTAGTTAATCTTCCGTGGATATAATTTACAACATTGTTTTTTAAGCGACTATACCAAGGATATAAACAAAGCTTTCCAGTGAAGCTATTTACCCATTACAGTAATCACAGTAAAACACGGAGTCTCTGTCTTGACCATATTTTTGGCTTATGTCCAGCATTGACTTCTCAGGGTTGATGGATGGATGACAATAGAATATTTACAAGATGCTAATTATTTCCTGAACTTTTCACCCAAGTTACAAATAGCCTTACTGCAGCATGACACAACTTTCTAATATTCAAAATGATTTATATTATTGTGCTATAATGTATGATATTCCATTTCAGATATAATTTTTATCATAAACTGTATTACTTCTTTGTAACATTAATATGCTATGATTACAATAAAAATTGGAAGTTATAAATGCATTTATAATTTTGTTTCACACTTAATTTAGATTTAACTTAACTTGAATTTAACATATTTTGATATTTGAAAGCATACTTTCACCAGATGTAATTTTATAATAAAAAATAGTATTTTTTTGCATAGTAGAAATATCTTGTTTTATTTTTGTGATTGTGTATAATAAAGCTGAAGAGTTTGTTTTTTTGGTTGTGAACATGCTAAAGTTCAGAAACTACCAGTATGAATTGAAAAATTATTTTTGTGTTGAACAGTCCATTTGTTGAGGAAGGCTATATAATTTCATAGTCTGTATGTTTCTTTTTTTTTCTTATCTAGTAGCATAAGAGGCATAGCTAGTAAAATCACGTTATAGAACCAGTGTAGTTCGCCCAGTGTAGTACCCAGGAGGTACCATTGCCACACCTATTACTAGCATGAAGCAGTTCTTACGTTTTGGTAGAAGGGTATGGTTGCCTGCTCACTTATATATGAAGCAACCATCTTAGACCTCGGGAGTAGCAACGCATCTGTGATTGACTTCAGTTAGAACCCCTTTTCTATATAAAGTTGCATACAAATGTACATGGGTGGCAGTAATCATTTACCATAATATGCTTGTTTGATACTTTGATAATGAGTAAAATATATATATAAATGTACAAATAATTTTTATGTAATAAAACAGTATTTTTCAAAGCAGATAATTATTCACAGTGTATTTTCTTATTCCAGGGTACTTGGCTTCAGCAAAGATGATGAATCCGCAATACCCGCCACCCGGGCAGAACAATAATGCACCAAACAATCCAATGGGCTTCCCTCCAACTTCACAAGACTTCAACGGTGTCCAAAATGCTAACATCTTTGGCCAGATGCCCCCCAACGGTCCACAGATGCCAATGAAACCATTCGACCAGTCCGATGTAGCACAGAAGATGCAGAGTATGAATTTAAATGGGCCTCAAGGGCACGCAAATATACCTTCAGCTCAATTACCACCTGGTCAGCTACCTCCTAACATGCCACCTAATTTTAGCACTCAGTTACCACCAGGCATGAAGCCAAACTTCCAGCCTGGTAGACTACCAGTCAGTAGCACTCCTCAACAATTTCCACCATCTATGGGCCAGAATATCCCTTCAATGCCACCATCATCTACTCCCACGCCTGTTTCATCACAACCTCAAGGTTTTGCACAGATGCCTACACAAAACCAAGGATCTAATGAACAAAGAGGTTTCCACGGACCTCCAACATCAATGCCAATGCAGCAAGGTCCACCTAAGCCAATGAGTCAAGCTGGTCAACCTGTTGGACCTCCACCTGGTTTTGGACAGGGGCACAGTCAAGGTCCGCAAATGCCTCCACAGTCTCAAGCAGGTATGCCTCCTCAAGGTGGCCCAATCGGAAGGCAACCTGGACCACCTCAAGCTGAGCAGCCAAAACCCGGTGCGCCAATGATGGGAGGGCCCCCACAGCAAGGATTTCCACCTATGCCAGCAACTAGTCAACCTGGAGGTCTATCACAGCCTGGTTTTCCACCTGGGCCTCCAAACAGCCAACCTGGAGGTCTACCGCAGCCTGGATTTCCATCCATGCCTCCAACCAGCCAACCTGGGGGTCCATCACAACCTGGGTTCCCACCTATGCCGCCAAGTAGTCAACCTGGCGCTCCACCTCAGCAAAACCAACCGAGTCTTCCACCACAGATGCGATCGGGTCAGCCTGGTTTGCCCCAGCAAGGTCAGATGCCTTCTCAACCTGGGTTTCCCCAAAATCGTGGTCCTCAAAACATGACGCAGGGCCCTATGAGTTATCAGGGGATAACAGGCCAACCGCCCATGCCTGGGCAGGGACCTATACAGAATCAAGGACTTCCACCACAACCGGCCATGCCTGGAATGCCCCCACAACCAGGTCAAATCGGTCACCCAGGTCAGCCAGGCTTACCTGGGCAAGGTTTTCCACCGCAGCCTGGCATGCAGTCGAAATTAGGACCACAACCTGGTCAACCAGGCTTACCACCTCAATCAGGCCTACCACCGCAGCCAGGCTTACCTCAACAGCCTGGATTACCTCCTCAGCCAGGCTTACCGCCGCAACCAGGCATGCCACCATCAACCCAAGCTCAATTAAACCAGTACCAGACAATGCCAGGTCTTCCACACATGCCGCCGCCACTCTCACAGCAGAGACAGTTCCCTAGTGGACCTCCCCAACAGGGATACGGTCCTCCACCAGCAACTATGGGACCTCAGCCAAATGCACCTTACCCTGGTAAGTTAATATTTTTAGAATATACTGATCTAAATAAACTTATTTTTTTGACTGTCTTATCTCTATTATCAGTCAAAGACCAATAAATGCGTAAATAATCTGTAATCATAAATTTTCGATAAAAAATATAATTAATATTGGTAGTGATTAAGTGGGTCATTAATTATTTCAAAATAATAGTAGTAGTCTATTGTACCTAAGTTATGTTGGGCAGCGGCCGGAGGTTGCAGATAAACGAACGAAATGTTTCTTACTATTTAATTTAACTTAAAATTAGCGACATTCTAGACTTAATACTAAAGGTGTGACACCGAATCAATGTGAGACCTCGGAGTGTCGTTTGTTCCCACGACATGAGGGGCCGTTCGAGGTGCTGCGTCAGTTGCTGGATTCTAGGGCTGGACACTGGGGCTGTGCATCCGTAGTAGGGCTACGTAACACCTAGAAAATAGAAAGTGCCCCTGTAGGCCTGAGCAAAATAAAGACATTTCAACTCAACATACTAATATTATAAATGCCATAGTTTGTGAAGATGTATGTGTGCAACTATTTCATGCAAAAATTACTGATTGGATTTGGGTGAAATTTGGTACACAGATAGTTTACGGCCTGGATTAACACAGATTACCTTTTAGTGTGATACATGACCTAAGCGGCCACGGGAAAAGTTTGTTTCAAATAAATTTATGAGTTAAAATGATGTATCAAACTCCATGCATATCTACATTTTTAGAGTGTTTTTAAATGATTTCTTTCATTTTGATTCGTTTCATTTTGATTGTATGTTACGCGATTACTTTTTATATGTAAAAAAATCGTGTTGGTTATATTTACCCGACTGCGTCATAGGTGGGTAATATTTTTCGAGCATATGTATGTATGTTTTTTGTTTGTATGCATGCCCATTTCTTTGGCACGCGCAACAGCCCAAAAGGCTTGACGGACTGTGTCATTAGAATCGTCTCCGTTTTTAAAGTGAAATACGCTAAAAATAGAGAAAAAATACAGACGAATTGAGAACCTCCTCCTTTTTGGAAGTCAGGCAAAAAGGGGGGAGGGACGAATTTTTCTCTATTACGACAATATGGGTGTTATTTAATACAGTATGGGTGTTATTTAATACATATCATTATGAACAAGAATTTCGCTTTAAGCAGTCAGGATTTTTGTATCAAAACAAAAATTTTAACGATGTAACTATAGTTTTCACTTTTAGACTATTCAGAATAGATTTTCTTATGGTAGATAACTATTCGACTACGGCTTCGGCCAAAAGTTGTTACGAGAGCCGAATTATCGGGACATTCGCGCGGACACTACAAACTAATTCTTTGACATTTTTTCTCTTCCAGGCATGCCACCGATGAACCAGCAGCAGATGGGCGCGCAGGGGCCAGGCTACCAGCAAACAGGGTACCCGCCGTACGGTCAGCAGCAGTACGCCCAGCAGTACGCCCAGCAGCCGCAGCAGAAGCGGCTCGATCCTGACCAGATGCCTAGCCCGGTAAGACATATTGGTGCCTTGAATGCCGTTATAAGAAAAAAAAAACCGCTTTCTACACAAAGATTTTCTCCTGTTTCTAGAGTGGCCTGACACAAAAACAAATACAAGACCAAGCCCTAGCTTGGTCTGGGTATTTGAGTCAGTAATTGATCCTACTGACTATAGTATGTTATTATCTTCTACTGGCCATGATTTATGATACATTTCATGAAGAGAAGATAGAACTTTTTGTGGTTCGACTTCGTAAGCACAGCCGCCACACCTATTTCTGTCTAATAACAGCAGTGTTATGCGCCGTTCTGGTCTGTAGGTCTTGAGGACCCGCGTAGCGAAGCGGTCACCACACCGGTCTGACGCGCAGTGGGTCCCGGGTTCGATTCCCGGCCAGACAGAATACTTATTTGAGGCATTCCAACTTAGACCTCAGGGTAGCAACGCTTATGTGGCTATCTTTAGGTATGTCTGATGTTATTTGGGGTTAATTACAGATGTCCATGGGTGGCAGTGGCCACTAAACATCAGGTGGGCTGTACGCTCGTTTGTTACATCCCTGTAGATAAAAAATTAAGTTGTGATGGTACAATGCAGAGAGTTGTTCTCCTTTTGCAGTAATCTGCATATTGAATGTTTATTCTTCCAGATCCAAGTGATGCTGGATGATCAACAGAACCGCGGCGGAGTCTTCGTCACCAACGACAAGGGTCTCGTACCACCTCTGGTTACCACCGATTTTATTGTCGACGATAAAGGAAATGCAAGTATGTAATATTTGTGTATATCTTACCAGGTGGTAGGACCAGTGTAGTTCGACCGAGGTGGTAACATCGACGCACCTATTTCTAGCGTCAAGCAGTATTTGCGTTTCGGTGGAAGGGTGTTCCGGCTGACTTGCATTTGAGGCGAACATCCTAGTCCTCGGGAGTAGCAACGCATCTGTGATCGACTTCAGATAGAACACCTATTTATTTTGTATCAATTTGCTTACAGATGTCCATGGGCGGTAGTGACCACTTGCCACCAGGTGAACTGCATGCTCGTTTGCTACTTCATTATTATAAGTAAAAAAAGGTTCTGACACTTAAAGTCGATCACACTAACGTTGATAATCCTGAGAACAAAAAGCAATTCGTGTGGCGATCCAATTCGTGTGGTGGTCCTTTCGCGATTGAATTATGATTTTATTTATCTAATCTTTCAATAGTGTTATGTTTTTAGTTTATTTGTACCCCCTGTCTTCCATCCAGGATACATATTCATGTGGTTCTATAGATTATTATAATTATAAATCAATATATCTTGTTTGCTTTTTATCAAATCTGTCATAAGCATTTTCTGTTTAATAATTTGCATCTACGACTCCGCAGAATTTATGAGGTTAATGTTTTATGGGAAATTTTTGCATTTTTCAGGTCCTCGGTACATCAGAAGTTCCATGTACAGTGTGCCGGTGACAGCTGATCTACTGAAACAAACATCGCTACCTTTCTGTCTTGTTGTAAGTAAAATTAACATTGTTACAAAGAAATAATAGATTTGCTTAAGAAATAAGATGGTTGAACTCATATGTAATCAAGTGGCATCCACAAATGTAATGAATCAATTCAATATTACCAATCCATTTTTTAAATAATGATTTGAAATCGTTTATCAGGTTTAAATACATGATGAGTCCATACATAAAATAAATATAAAATTTCTGCATGACTGCACATCTATACCAAAATATTATAAAGAGGAAAACTTTGTATTTTTGTATGAAATAATAAAATCAAAAACTTCTCAACCCCATTGAACCCGTGAGGGGTACCGCCTAGCGCGGCCATCCTCCCGGGCTCATCTCTTGGGGGACGTGTTACGCCCCTCTGCCCCTTCCGGTGTCTGTTACAACATGCAGCCACAAATGCCGCCATCCGTCTCAGGGTTGCTGGCTGGGCGGTTCGAGCTCCCACTAGCCGACCGCAATCCCAGATCTTCACCACACCTGCTCTACTCTCCTCACCCCCCCTCCCCCGCCCTCGGCTTACATCGCCTCAACCCCTACCCTCGCCCAACCAGACCTCACCATATTAAAGCACCTCACCACTGTGTATTACAAGTGCATCATCATTGCCCCCCAGATATCACCAATGGCAGAACCAGTGGGGTCAGAACAGGAGCCTCCATTGTTGGACTTCGCAGCCCTAACGGGCTCTCCTACGATGGGTCCCGTACGTTGTTCACGCTGCAAGGCCTACATCTGTCCCAACATGAAGTTTATAGACGCCGGCAGACACTTCAAATGTGCCTTCTGTAAGGCTACCACGGAAGGTATGATATGATACTTCTTAATCTATATATCGCTAGTTTTCATAAATCATTTTATCTTTATTCATTAAAAACGGTAACTAAAAGTATTCTTAATTTTTACCTAACTGGACCGAATTTGATAATTTGTTTTTTGGTGTCAATCAGAAATCAATAAGGTATAACAAAATAATAAATGGCATCTGTAAATAGATACATTGTGCCAATATGCATATGAAATAAACATAATTATTGTACATTTATGTTACTATTTTTACGAAAATTGATGAAGAATCTAAATGTAAATATTATAATATTTTAGCAGTTTGGTTTTTTGTTTTCATAATAGTTTTTTTTGTTGTAATAAGTATTTTTTTTTGGTTGGTTAAATTTATTTTTTATCCACAGTACCAATGGAATACACTCAGTACATAAACAGCATGCAGCAGTACGGGCGGGTGCCGGCCGAGCTGGCGCTGGGCACGTACGAGATCGTCGCCACTAAGGAGTACTGCAGGGTAGGTTACTAGGACCACTAGTTTTACCAGTTTTATGTAAATTGAAGTTTCATCACGTTTCACTCGTTAGTTTGCCATTTAATTTTATAAAAATAACTGCAATAAATGTGCTTACTCAAAAAAATGCCTAATGTAATTTAATTATATAATTTATTTTATTTGCTTTGAAAACAACTCTATGCATGACACTAATAAAATCATTGACAGAAATTGTTCAAACTTACATAATTTATATCTGAAGACAAAAATGAATACAGGTATCTTTATAAATGCTTTTTGGAATTTTTTGGAAATAGTTCTTATATAATCTGTCAATCCTACATAAATAAATGTGTTTCTTTTGCAGAATAATACACTACCCAACCCGCCCGCGGTGGTGTTCGTGATAGATGTGTCATACAACGCAGTGAAGAATGGCCTCGTTCAAACAGTTTGCGACAATATTATGGATATTATAGAGGTATGTTCATTAAGAGCAATTATCTATAACAGTGTTCTTCAAACTTTTCTATGGCACGACCACCAAAGCAAGTAATATATTTCGCGACCTCAGATCCGTCCAATGTAGCTTTACATAGAACTAACAAATCAATACTTAAAATATTTGTTCTTGAACGAATAAAGAATGGTCCACTTATATTTTAATATTTGGTAAATATTAAATTTGTATTATGTCGCCGATTCCGATGGATTACCATTTGAATGGTCGCCATCGTCGACAACATGTTGATATTTCTTATATTTTGAACCATTGTGTCAAGACGAACACTTGTTAAAAGCACCAAAAGCAATATAGACTGATATAGTGACGTTGGCACCTGATAAATGAGTTTGTATCTGTACCGTGATGGTTATTTTCTCTCACATATTATATATTTAATTTAAATCCTTTTTTTTATACACAATTTTAAGCAGAAGTCGCCAAACGCCTTTAACTTAATCTCTCTTAATAAAATTATTTGATGACCCGCGTGGCGGTGCGGTCACCGTACTTGTCTGTCACGCAGTGGGTTCCGGGTTCGAGCTCCGGCCAGACAGACATCTGAATGATAAATTTAGATTTCTGTTCTGGGTTTGAGTGTTTGTGTATTTATTCGTCTTTGTGTGTCTCCATGGCACCCACGACACAGGAAAAAAATCCTGTGTCGTGGGTGCCATAGAGAGTGTGGGGCTATAAGTGTAGAAAGCGTTTATTATAGCGTTTATACATGCCGCCTAAGTGTCGAAGCCATGGAAACGCTTTTGCATTCTAGGAGGAGGAGGAAAATCTATCTTCCTTCGACGTTCTACTCTCGGACTGTGGATAGAAATTAGTTGGTATTTTCTTGTATAATATTATGTGATATCATGACACAGTAATCAGGAATCAATTCACTTTTAATTATATAGTTTATTCTTTTTTCAGTCAATGCCTAAGGATGAAAAAACAGGCAAGACCTACACTCGAGTGGGTTTCATCACATACAGTTCTACGGTCCACTTCTACAATATTAAGGTAATGGCACCAATAGCAGTAAAAATAGGTTCATAAAAAAGGTCGTGATTATTAATAAACTTCATTGTTAGCGAAGAGGTCAAAATATCCATATTATGTTGAAATTTCTCGATGTTACCGATTAATATATTGATACTGATACCGATTTTTGTATGTTATTTTAGATATTAATATCGTATTTTCAATAATTAGCTCGCTCTAAATAAAACGAAGTTTTCATACAGACAACAATACAAGAATCATATATATTTCGTTTGTTACGATGTATTTATATTATTATTTGTATTGCAATGGTATGTGATATCATTTTTTTTTAACATTTGCAGGTCGACAGAAGTATTTAAACCTATTTGATATTAAAAATTACCCTCGACTTGCACAAATATTAAACTTACACCATTTCATACAGGAGACCCTCGCGCAACCCCAGATGCTCTCCGTGGGTGACGTGGGCGACATGTTCGTGCCCCTACTGGAGGGCTTCCTGTCCGCCGGCGGAGGCCCCGTGCTGAAGGCCCTGCTGCAGCAGCTGCCCACCCTCGTGCAGGACAACCGGGAGACGGAGACAGTGCTGCTGCCCGCCGTGCAGGTGAGCTGCTACAGCTGACGCACTGACGTGTCGTATTCAAATCATGTATAAGGGAGGGGAAAGGGGTGTTAAGGCGGGAAGAGGCGTTGCATAGTTGAGGAATGAAAAAAAAACTTAAAACAAGACGAGCCCTTCATTTTCTTTTTCTCGTCAACATTTCGGAGCCTATATAGAGTCAGATTAGGATAGGACGACAAAAATATTCATATACTATACTCATAACTAGCTATGGCGATGCTTCTCCTTCTAATTTAATTTATAATTTTGCAATTTTCTTATATTGAAGTATAATAATATCTCAAAATAAGAAAATTGTAAAGTTTACAATAAATTTAATAGTTTACTAAGTAAGTTTAAAAAGTAGTTTACAATAAAGGCTTACTTTGTTTATCGTCAGTAATGTCGTTATGTTTCCCTTCAGGCAGGTTTAGAAGCTCTTAAGGCAGCGGACACGTCCGGACAACTGATAGTGTTCCATACAACACTACCAACGTACAACGCTCCTGGAAAATTAATTAACAGGGAAGATAGGAAACTACTCGGCACAGACAAGGAGAAACAGATATTGAGTGAGTTTTTTTATTATCTGGCTTAAGTAGTGAAGGAGCATACAGTCCACCTGATGTTAAGTGATTATTGTCGCCCTTTGACATCTGTAAGCCATACTTATAGAACGGGTTTTCTATCTGAAGTAGATGACAGATGCATTGCTACTCCCCATGTCTAAGATGATTGCATCATAAATGAGAGAGAGAGAGTATGTTTCATAAATACTTATTTTGGAAAACTTATTAAAGTTATATTATGTTACCAACAGCGTCCTGCGGTTTCTACTGCGCTAAAAAGTAACACTGCAATTGAAATTTAACTTAAATTTTTTATATATATTTTTAGATATTAGGAACTTAGGATTGCTTGCTAATAGATACATAGACAAACAAAAACAAAAAATATGTAAAAAAAGGCTAAATATTCTTTTGGCAATAATTTCTGAAACCTATGATATTATTTTTTAAAAAATATAATGTAACAAACCTAAATCTAACTATTAGTTTACTAAGTTTATTGTAAAGTACTCCGAGGTGGGCGTAAATAGT